>JAPTHA010000018.1:26166608-26187907 GCA_029814585.1 Gymnapogon annona | reverse complement strand
CCTCCTGCCCTCGGCACAGCCAAAAAAGCAGATAAGTGCACGTTAAAAGAAAACCTACATGTACACAACCAAAACACGAGTAACCTTTTACACATAGACTTGTATGCCGTGTAATTATTTCCTTTGCCAGTGACGGGATCATTTAAACTACTTTGTGAAACTCTAGCTGAAAAAACTGAATAGTTTGAGTCCTTGAAAGTGTTTGTTATCTAAAAACAGTCATCATGATGCCATTCAGTCAGACAAAACAAAAGTGATTTTCCTTTTGTGGTCATCATTCAGTGATTAATGATATTAATGATATATGATATTGATCAGATAAAGATGCTTTCAAAATTCTTCAGGAAAGCAGCATTCTTCAAGAAAGCACTTTGTATACACTGGCAACGCAGCCCTCTAAGCCAGGCCTAATGCAAAGTTTGCCAGTATTTCATGATTATCATTTACATGGTCCCTTCCAATAGCAAGTACATTGGTGATTTATAAGAATGTTTTATGCCTTCATAAAATTATTCAATTCCATAAAGCAGTTACATTTTCCCATTTAACCCATCTGTATTGAAGTTTAAAATATTTTCAAAGAAATTAGTCAACTCAGAAATGTAGGAATTTATCAGTTGAGTATTTCAGCACACTTCCCATATCTGTTCCATCTTTTATTTAGCTCTTTCCTGTCTATTGCCGTGTTTAATATCACAATGACTACTTCAAGTAAACAACTTTGGAGAGTACCTGTAATTCTTTAAGGAAATATTGTTCAAATGTTTGGATTCCATGCATAAAGCTTTATTACTTTACAATTTCCTTCTCCTATGCAACAGTGCACGGTTTAGTGGACAACAAGAAATAAGAGGATGTCACCTTGAGCATTGTGACACACTATCTGCCCTTTTATGTTCCAAACAATTATTCAGTTAATCAATAAAATATGTAACATATTAATGATAAATGAAAATAATCCATCCATCCATCCTCAACCGCTTATCTGGGGCCGGGTCGCAGGGGCAGCAGTCTAAGCAGGGAGGCCCAGACCTCCCTCTCCCCAGACACTTCCTACAGTTCTTCTGGAAGGACCCCAAGGCTTCCCAAGCCAGCCGAGAGACATAGTTTATTAAAATATCTTCCGGGAGATTTGGGGGTCTCTGACTGGGCATCTCTGGGGTCTCCTTGACCTGTCAGGACCTCATTTAACCTCCATTACAGCTACAGTCCATTCAGGCTTTAGTCTTTACATATCATTCTGTTGGACATATATGAAGAACACTTCTCAAGTCAGTTTGGAATCCCTCCCAATGTTCAATGAAAATTCTCTGAGCTACACACAATCATCGCACATATATGATCCTCTGTGGAATGAACTTGACTCAGTGCTCAGCCTGCTACTGTGACAAGTCACAAAGGTCACTCCTAGATTTGCCACAAACAAACTGTACAGACCGGAATGACCTCTGTCCACTGGGAGTCTCTTGGCTTTGGGACCAGTTAGTCTGGGTTTGACAGAGGAACAAATGAAAACTCTGCCCAGGATCCTCTGGTCAATACTGAACATCTCTGAATGCTCATCAGACATTTAATACAAGTCAGTTTCACATGTGGAACTAAACTGTGCAAATAATGTATGATAATGGATCAAACAACTTCAAAAACATATACATCATTTTAACTTTGGAGCACGTTCACTGGTATTCATCATAATACAGGAGCAACAAATTAGCTTTTACAGGTGGACATCCGGTTCAGAACTGTACAAATCTGAAAACCTCAGTTTAAGAATTTGAAGCTGGCACACAAAAAAATTTTTTTTATATACACTCTCTTGATCATACAAACTAATGATGATGTCACAACTGAGAAAGACACAAAACAGGTATTAGAAGACACAGAACAGACAAAAAAACAAACTAAGAGCACGACTTTATATAGCCTGCATATGTCAATCATGACGATGTTCAGTTAAACCTGTATGAGATGAGAAAGTCATGTTTTCAGAGAACATCCGCTGTCACTGGACTTGTTCAGTATATAAACCAGAGAGGTCACATTTTTCCACAGTACTTGCATTGGGTTGGTGTCCTACACAAACATGTACAAGCAGTCAAATACAGACAGTAAAGGGATGTTCTGACTGAAATAGATAAACAAGACCATTTAGTTCCCTAGACAAGTATTTTTTGAGCCATTTCTACTAAACATACTGTCTTTTTTTACGTATGACGGAATGAGAGAAAATACACAAATATGTAGTTATAAAACTGTCACATGACAAGGCAGAGCAATTTTCTTCCTTATGAGCTAGTTGTTCATTAACTGATGATATGAGTGTGTGGGTTGGAAGGGCATTGCAGATAAGAACAGAAGATATAAAAATATTACAAAAAAAATTCCATTATGCTGAAATCCAATGCCTTGTCTTATAATTTTGCTTTAAAGATATTTATATTCTGGACTGGGGAAACACGATGAATGTAAATACAACATTTTGATTCTGACAAAATAACAATAATAATGCATTGCTTACTAGCATAAGATTCTAGTAATTATTGGAGCTGTTTTTTTAAGGGTACAAAAAAAGAGCAGAAGTTTTTCAACCCTTTATGTGGTCACACTACACCTAAATATTTAAGACACCCAACACACTTCTTCTAGGGAATTTTGTGTCTACGCAGTGGGGTCAACGTTTTTGTGGGCAGTCACTGTGTAATATTTGTCTCAGACTTCTAGGAAGATGTGTGATGTGACACTGGACGAGGCATGAATTAAGGTAAATAAACATCAAAGCTCAAGAGCAAACTGAGTGTACTTGATACTTGCTTTCATTAGCAACTGGTGGTGCTTAAGGGACATTTTAAAGTACGAAAATGAAATCTATATTTACAAAAGCATTTATTTAGACCTGTAAAGTTAAATGTATTTGCTAATTACCAGTGGAGACCTTCTTACTTGACAACCTGCTAAATGTGCGTGTGTGTGTGTATGTGTCTGTGTGGCAAAGAGAGGGGTTCGACAACTGATACTTCACAAACACTGCCTGGCAGGGGGACCCATAGGGAAGGGAACACACCATCCTTTTACTGGGAATGGCTCACACTGCCATCCAGCCTACATTACATGACCCCTACCGCACCCCACGCCGCCCCCTGCCCCCACCACACACACACACACACACACACACACACCATGTCCACAGATGGCTGCCATGACAGTGCGCTGCTCTAGTATCATGCTGTTAAATTTGAATCCACGGGACTGGGCAGTGCTACAGACCACCAGACTATCTGGAGTCAGGGGGAGTATTTCAGAGGCACTTTATTTTTATCAGCAAGGGGTACAGCTTTTCCCACCGCTAAAAGTAGCTTGGCTAAATACTTAAGACGATTGCTCATAGCGCTAACAGAATAATAAAAATGGGAAACTATTCCGTAACTAATGCATATTCAAACACTAACAAACACATGGATTCAACAGCCTAAAGATGGATGACTTTACCATATTCTTTAGGATTTCTTGGAATCCAAAATGTAAATGGATTTACTGTAATGTAATCTGAAACCGCTGAATGTTTGTCCACATTGGGCTTGTTAATTGCATGACTTAGCTGCAGCTAACTTCTCAGTTACTGAATGTCGCTGTCTTGTGAGAAGCCTAATGACCAACTAAGTAAACAACAGTTTTGGAGACTTCACATCCTAATGCTTTGATAGATAACAAAGGTTTAAGAAATGGTAAGATTCATATCTTATACATGGAAATGAGCAGTAGTTATGCTAGCCCCATAAAGTGTATACCAGATATTTTACCCTGTACATATGAAACCAGAAGTCCAAGAGGTGTCAAAGCAAAGCTGAATGGAATCCACTTGAACCAGTTAAACAACATAGATGACTGGGAAGTGACACTCTGCAGGGCACTTTGTGATCAGACATTGTCCTACAACACTGACATTAGTGTGAATTTTTGGAAATGACAGTCTTATCTTTGCTGAGCAGTAAGTGGGATAATTCTGAGAATCACTCACCTTAATATTATGACCCTGGTTGTTAGATGAATCACTCCCTTTGAGAACTGTATTTGCATCGGCAACAGTATTAGGTAATTTAGCTGGGCAACAAGGAGACAAATGTATGTGCACATGCGGAGAGCATGGACTGGCCAGCTTTGGATTTGAAACATGACATGAAATTCCAGTATTAGCGTACGGCACCTCGAGGGAAAAGCTCCTTTGAATAGCGCGATGACGATGGTTTTCTTGGCCTTTTCCTGTTGAACTGACTTTATGGTTTTTCTCTGAAGGTTTAATTGAGGAGAACAAGCAGGCAGAGGTACTACGATACAGTTTCTTGCGAGGGTCATGTTCACCCTCGGGATGCGCGCCTCGGTGAGGAGTCTCTGGATATTCCACATTGACCGTCGCTGTGGTCGTAGCTCCTTTCCCAGATATGATTGGTCTCTGGTGGGCAAAGTGCAGCAGCACACAGCTGGAGTGACGGTTTGATCTGTCCAGTGCGGGTGGATGTCCCGTTACTTTACTTATGTTCTCCATTTTGCACTTTGGTTCATCCTGTAAAGGAACATTAAATTGCACCATATGTTTAAAATCCCTACACTCAGCTGAACAGCTTCCTTTTGGAACGCGCTGCCTGCTGCCAGCCATGGTGGTGGACCCTTGACTAGTCACTTCCTCATCATCTTTTGATGACTGGCTTGCTGATTCCTGCAGAGAACCCTTCACTGCAGTGAGAGCAGGTTGAGCTACTGGGCTTTCTGGAGATGCAGGAGGTGTGCTGCAGGGGCTCTTGGGAAATATAACCAAGGAGGAACAACGTCTCAACGGGACCTTGGTCTTGCAGCAGAATAGACTCCTCTCTTGAATGGTCCTGTGTTTTTCTGAAGCCTCTGGCTCAAAGATGCTGTTGCTGCTGCAATACCCGGCGTCACTGGCCATGCTGCTGCTACACGAGCCTCCGTCAGAGCCGGTACCTGCACCTCCTTCACCTCCTCCTGGTTCTCCATCCTCTACAATGCCATCCACATCTCCACTTGTCTTTCCACAGGGTTGCAGCGCGATTTGCAGAATGCTCTTCTTATTACATCCCCCAGTATTAACCCTTGGTATAAGCACTGAAGAGTATCGCTGTAAATTGCTGTAATCTGGTGACAGAGGAGTCACCTTCAAGTGGACTGAATTGTGCGCCAGACTCTCTGCGGGGCTCCGAGCTGACACACTAACTCCAGTCTCCTCACCATGGCTGCTGAGGCTCTCTGACAGAGGGTCCGTGTTGCTTCTCCTTGACGCAAAGTGCAAGCGGAGCCGACGTGCCATTCGTTTAACTCTCTAATCCCTGCAGTGCCATGATAACTTGCTGGTAGGAAAAAAAGACAAGCAAAGCAACTGCTCCGAGCTCTGCTCTGTGATCACAATCATTAGCGGCTGTACATTGCCAAAATAGCTCTGGTGACAACCTACATTCCTGTCCAGGCTGATCTCAGCTTTTAGTCAGAGGAGGTCACTGGTTCTGTTTGGAGACATGACCCAAACATACGACCTTTGAAGAGAGAGCAATCTCTCAGGTTATGCCCCTTTAAGAAACTTTCAACTGAAGGTGCAAAACAAATACTCATACTAAAACAGAAGAAAATATGTCACTGTTGATCTGCTTCATCAACTTTGCAGGTTAACTACACTTCTGTCCAGATACTTGTCCTGACACCACGTGTCTTCTTAATCGTGTTCACCCCTTTGAGAAAAGGCACCAACATGGTAGCTTGCTACACTGCATCTTGGGCAGAAGCTCCTGTAAACCGTGTCTCAGGCGAGTCACTCAAGACTACTTCCTGCTGCTGCTATGCTTCTAATGTTTCTGCTGCTCTGTGCCTCCACAAATATTTTTACCCACCACTATTGAATTACAGGAAATCAGAGGGAATGGCTTTCAATATAATTCTATAACAAACTACAGGTTGTTGCAAAATCGCACATCATGCAACAAAAACCTCAGAGACTTTAGAAATATGCAAGAAAAAGTCTGAAAACACCATCAAACGTACAGAATGAATGCAAACACAAAAACACAAATAATTTAACCACGCAGAAACGCAAGTATGGTAACCTTTAACATACTATGCCACCATCTACAGAAAATAGAAGTAGATAAGGACAGGAAAGGACCGAGAGTGCATTGACAGTGACTTGACACCAGTTATATGACACCTCATGTAACAGTCAGGGCTGGTCTGACTTCCTGTCCATGGCTGTTGACAGTCCCATTTATTAAAAGATGACCTATTGTGAGCCAGGATGACCTATTTTTGGGCATTACTATGCAACCAAATCACTTTCAGTATTATGTGTAATAGTAAGATGCACAGCCAGAATGAAGACATGATTCAGTCAGAGCTCCAGTGGAAGTCATCATCTGTTTACAGGAAAGTATGTGATTAGCCATTAATCACTCATCCCACCAGCAGCATTACTACTAATGTAACAATAGCAGGCAGAGCACAAGCAGACCATAAGAGAGAAAAAGGCCAAGTCATGTGATTTTAAGAGGCCAATAAAATTGCGTCAACCTACAGGTGGAAGGTTTAAATTTAGAACAGGATAACAAAAATAATTTCTGCTCAAAACACTAAAATAAAAATAAAATAAAATAATTCAACAAAGCGTGAAAGTCAGCATTTTCTAAAGTACCAGCTGCTTTCGATTCAGCATTAAACCCACTGGGACACTGGGCTGTGCATGTCTTCATTATTCAGTGTTTAGCCGACATTCAGAGCATAATCAGGTGAGATCTGTCTGACTGTAAAGTTCAGGACAACATTTTCAATTCTTTACACATAAATGTAGTTCATACTTCAGTTCTACCACTGAATAACAGCCCAGGATTTGCATCTACTTCTTTTGCACAGCACAGTTTAGTGTTTAACATTGTCTCCCTACTGGATCCATGACATCCACTAATCAAATGGGTTGTAAACATCACATTAACATCTCCTTATGCTACAGCTTGCCACACACAAATTAGTAGATGAATGTGATGATGGCAAGGAATGTTTGTATGGACGTGATTTTATTTGCTTCTGAAAGAGTAACCCATAGTCTCTTCCTGGTATCAGGTGTGTTAATTCATTATCTTCTGTCACAGCTGAACCTGCTCAGGACCATCACAAGGACTCAACTCTGAACAGTCTGGACATTTTTCACAGACTCTACACTACAGTTTACTACAGATTTATTGTCCTGTTAGTGATGTTGATGTGTAAAAGATTCCAGGCGGGGAAGGAAATTATGACATATTCTCATGAGTCTTCATATCAGTTTAGCAAATGGAAAATTTCAATCTCTGGCGACAATGAAACATGTTCTCTGTTCTGTGTGGAGTTCACATGTTCTTCCTGTATCTATGTAGTTTCTCTCCAGATATTCCTCCTTTCTCACACAGTCCACAGTTGTATACGTACTCTAAATTACCCCTAGGTGTGAATGTGAGCGTGAACAGTTATTTGTACGTCAGCCCTTTGATGATTTAGCCCTGACCCCCCTAAACTCTTCCTAATGAGTACACTTTAAAGGATATTTAGTCGATTTAAGTGTCTTGTGTTCTCATTTTTATGTGTGTCAAACTTGCAGGGAAACACATTCGCATTCATAGTGCAGCCACACCCTCTAAAACTCCACAAAATCTACCTGGTGCATGACAAGGCAGAGCTAAGTCTGTCACACCCTGGTTTGTTCAATCATGTGACGGTAAACCAGTAACATAACACACGTTCGAGAAGCATCCAGCTGGCCTAAGCCAAACAAATAGTGCTGAAATGTGTTAAAACTGAACTGAGTGACAGCATTTAAAATATTTATCTTTTGCACTACGGGATAAATCCATACATATAATCAAGCTGAAACTATTCACACCAACAGTGACAGGACAGAGTGGAATAAAACAAGCATGTGATCTAAGCAGCTGGAGGAAAAGATAACTGGTTATAAAAGCCTGTGTGACACACGCAATCGCATTGAGAATCTCATTGATTCTTTTTATAATTATGAAGCAAACACTTCTAGTAGGACAAGTTGACGAAGAGAGGTCGAGGCAGGTCAAGATTTGCCCAAACACATCCAAACTGAGAGGCAAACGAAGAGCTATGTCTAACACAAAAAAAATTCACGGACAATCATTCAGGTAATAGTAGTTTGACTTCAAGTACAAAAATGTGTGTTTTTTAGTCCAGGGTTTTCAGGTTGGCCACAAATCAATTCTGCAAACTATGTTAATGGTGTTAAATTCTGTTTTGTATTCTATAATAATGTATCTATAAAATGTGCCTTTTCCCATACGTTATAATAGTAAAACATGTGCACACCTGCGCTTTTGTTTTTCCACAAGCCCTAGCCCAATTAACTACATTTTGGTAATACTGCTTTTTCCAGTGTTTGCAGTTGGTTTTAATTGAGATATCATTAAGAATATACAGTGACATGTACAATAAACCACAAAACATATATAACTGAAATTTCAGGAAAATACTGGCAGCATAATTGTGACTACACTATAGCAGTAGTCACAATTTATGTTATACAGTGCATTCATGCTCAAGTCAGTGAGCACATTAGTTTCAGTCCTTTTACGACAAAGATCCAACTCATATGAGTATATCATCATAGAGTATACATTTAGTCCAGACTAGATCTAGATTCATACCAGAAGCTTTGATAAAATGCTGCCAATTTGACAATATCAATAGTAATGTGATGAATGTACTCCAAATGAATGACCATGTCACCCGTGTCATTTGTGAAGTGACATTAAGCCTGGGTGCTCTGGGACAGTTCTCTAGCTAATTTACGGCGACAATGACTGGGCAGTTTGACTCGTCTGAGCCACCAGGTGTCTGAGGCCTGCTGTGCATCAAGCCAGCGTGAAACTGGGTCAGCTGCTCGACTGATAATGTCTTGCAGCCGCGTCTCTCATAAAGGCTTTTCAATAGCTGTGCACAATGTTACACTAACTGCGTAATTGGTCGGAGAGGACTGGCATCCATATTCACAACATATCCTCCTTGCAACTCTACAACCACATGCAACAACACGCACTGCATGAAACCTCAGCTCTTACAAAAACTACTGCTAAACAGAACCATATGTTGTGCATTTCACAACATCCAGTGACATACCGTCCTTCATGTTGTATTTTCATCAGTTCTGCGGCATTACAACCACACAGTGTACGGTAGCCAGATTCACCCCTATTTACAGCTCTGAGTAACAACGCATCTCAGTTTAACAATAATATTACACGTTTTGTGGCAAAATAAGGGCAGCGATGACTCTGACGGGATGACAAGCACCATATCTGGGTTGTTTGGACGTAAATGCGTCTCATAATATGTATAAGGGTGAAGTATTTGTAAAATGTCTGTTTGCAGCTTTCTCTCATCTCATTTTCTGAATCCACTTTATCCTTTGCAGGGTTGCAGGAGCCTATCCCAGGTACTCAAGGGTAAAGGCGGGCGAGGTAGCCCTGGACAAGTCACCAGTTCACAGGGATCTGGCAAGGTTGGTGAAGTGTCTTGCCCAAGGACACAACAGCACATGACCAGGACAGAGGGGGTATTGAACCACCAGCCCGTCAGTTATTGGACGACCTGCTCTACCGCCTGAGCAATGGCCGCCCCACCTGTTTGCAGCTATGAATAGCTTTATTTTCTGTTATCCTGCTTCCTGGCGGAAACATTTTGAGCATATCCAGTGTGCTGAATATGTTACAACTTTTAAGTTGGGACACGTCTGTCTGTAGCAAACTGATTTTTAACTGACTTCATCACATGCATCTCTCTGTATCAGCAGGTCTCTGAATGAAAGGGTCGGTGTTTTAGCACAACACAGTGGACACAAAGAATGAAAAAAAGGAATCGACAAAGTCCTAACATCAACTAAAGCTATTAGACTGTATAGTTCACTGGTGGGAAAATAAATTATTAATCAAAATTATTAGAGGCATCATCAAAAAGTAGAAACCGACAGACTTACCAGACGATTCTCATCAAATACTTCCAACAGCAGACGATGCGTCCTGGGATCAACCTGAAACATGACATCAAAATTCAATCTGAGAGCATAAATGAATGACAGAACGGTATCGACAAGTCTAATATAAAAGATTATAAGAGTATTATGACAATATACAGTAAATTGAGAATAAATACACGAATCATACTTTCAATCCTGAAGTCAGTTCCAATTTTTCCACTTACCCTAAAGAAGAATTCCTCGTTCCATTTTGGATCCAGTGACTTCAAGTGACACAAGATGGAGACAAATAAGACAACATGAGTCCATGTGTAAAATACAAGGCTGACAGAACATGTTCATGTTTCCTTCCTCACCTTTTTAATGGTTTTGGTCTGAAGACTAGTGATTTCTCCATTGACAGGGTCATAAAGGGACAGTCTTGTATATGGATCACTGCAGAAGAAGAGAAGTATTATTTATCTTGAGTTATTGTCAGAGCTGTACAATTAATACAATCATTTATGTTGGCTTCATATCTGATTTAAATCAAGAATAATCGGCCATAACCAAGCAAGCAGACACAACCTGGAACAATGTCCACAATAATCACAATATTGAAAGTAGGTACAATCTGATCATTTGTTTTAACAGTTTGCATTATTATTGGAGGTCTCTACGTGTTTAGATTTATACATTTCACTTAAATATATAAATATAATAGTCCTAATGTAAACTCTTATAGCAGTTTGAGGCACTATGAGATTCAAAGCACTTTCACATAATCCATTACCCAGTTATGGAGACACATTATGTGGTGAATGGCGAGAACAGTTTTGTCATTAGTGATACATTAAGCAACAAGTGTTACCTTACAGTAAATCTGTTTGCATAACCTTTAGTTTGATCATTCAGGTGTAGCACCACCTGGGCATGCAGACCAAGTCCATTTGCAGAACACCTGAACCGGTTCCACTCTTTGACTTCTGAGATGAACTGGAAAATCACTGTGTTTTTTTTAAATAAAGAGCTGCATGAACTGAATGCATTGATGAGAACTATTAGCTAGTCTCCTGATTGAACAGTTAATTATTTAACTGTTTTGGCAGGAACATGACAAGCTGCAAGTGTATTTTCTGCAGAACAAATGTAAATTTAATGACTGTGACTGATGCTGTCAGGGTTTACTGGCAGAACAATTAAGTGATGTATGACGGATGAAAACTGTTTACAGGCAGAAAGACTAAATTTAAGACAGGGAAGAATTAGATATACACACTAAAAATGATATTAATTATATTGCAATTTAAATATAGTGGAGCCACACAAAATTGTTATGGAATAGAGGATGGTTGTTCCTCTGTTCATATTAGACCTTGTCAATCATTTACTCTCTGTAATGGATACTATTTATTTACAACTGCTGTTGTCATTTTTGACACATCAATTTTTATTTTCTCTTAAGATCTGATAAGTTTTACATTAGACTCTCCAAATTCACGTTGTAAACAAGGAGTTCCAGAATGTACAGGATTACTTCTGTGACCATGCCACAGTAAACACCAAAGTGCCTCCAATGGTAATCTGTGTGGTCTGTAAACTCCAGATGCATAAATGTCAAACTTAACAGCTTCACCCATCACCACCTGCCCTCTCATCTTCTTTACAGGTGAGGTGCATGTTATCTCCAATGAGGCTTTTGGACTGTAAAAGCAGGTAAAGCAAAGAAAGGCTTTGTTCCCTGTAGGTCGTCATGACAACCATTACAAGGAAACAGAGTCAACAAATCCAATGCCTCAGACTGATAATTAAGATGCAGCCAGAGATAATGAGACCAATTATTCCTATAATAGTGTTGGGAAACACAGCTGAAAAATGTTCTGTCATTGTGTTTTGTGACCTTCTGTATACACTGTGGAAAAGAAAAACAAAAGCAGTGGTCAAGTGATCCATGGAAACACCTCCTGAATCCTAAGCAACAACTTAGACAGCACCTTTAGCAACAGGCTACTTCAATCCTGTTGTGTATGGATTTGAAACTGAGACGTTCTCCTTCATCTGGATTCTATTATATTTTAAAGTATCTGGCTGCAAAGTGGAGACAATTTTCACAAGGGAATTAATACAAATTAACTAACAAACTGAAAATATACACAATAAATAAAAGGTCAAAACTCAACAAAGTGATGGAGATGTATTTAAGTACAGTCTGTATAAAAAGAACGATGGAAAATTACTACGACGACAACATTCTTTTTTGCTCATTTTGTCTAACATTGACTAAAGTCATCAGTAAAGTAGCCAAAAGCAATGAGTAATATAAAAGGTAAATCGTACTACAATCAAATGTGTAGTCTAAATATAGACACGTATCACACACAGCTTTAAGGTTGTTAAGAGATTCTGGAGAAGACGAACAACGCCAGAATCGAGCACAACCTGACACATTGTGACAAACATTGTGAAATGAAACCATTTCAACATACACCGTCACGTTGTTGTCCCCTTCCTGTTTGAATATGTAAATTTGGAAAATGCAAATAAACAAGTTTGGACTATGTAGTTTTTAACAAAGTTGAAGAGTAACTTGAGGATATAGGATTTATCAAATATGTAGAACAAAACAGCATGTACACGTGTCAAATATTTAATACCACTACATCAGATGAAATTATTCAGTGTCAAAGTTGAAAGTTTACAGTAATGACAAAAGTTCTGAACGGCCCATGCATTTACCATCTGTTGTATTATGAATCACTCTTAAAGTCATTGAACCAAGTATTGTTCCATCCTCCAAACCCAAGTGCCCCCTTCTGCACGTGCACTTTGCCCTTGACATCAACACTGTTTCAATGAAGACAATGAAACACACTCCAGGACATGGCATATTAATACTGTGGATAATTTAGCTTTGTAATGTTTTCTGGTTAATGATGAACAAAAAGATCATTTGCATCTATATATTAAAAGCTAAGTGTACCTTTGTACGCTTTCTAACTGAAAACCAGACAGAGCTGGTCTTTGCCGTTTGAATACTTGTGTATTTTGGGTCAAGGATGGACTGGTCAAAACGAGTTGATAGGATTGAGGAATAGGAATAACATGGGAGATGTGTTCCAAAATTACTGATATCTCCCAAAATATTGGTCCTATCAACTTACTGTTTTGACCTGTTTGATTCTTGACCCAAAACACAAGTATCCAGTACTGTTTACAGTACTGTATACATTTATGTGCAATATTTACAGTGCTTACAGTACTGTTTACATTTATGTGCAATATTACACTGTTTATATTATTTATATTTACCATGTAGTTGTCTGTGTATATATTACATGTATATACCTAGAGCATATGTATGTATGTGTATAAACACAGCAAGATATTATATGCCATCTTGTAGTCTAAGAAAGCAGACAAACGCACGCACGCACACAGAGGCCACTTGGTTTTAATGTATAAACAATATTTGAGATTGTGTAACATTCTAAAGGCATCTGAAAACACTTTCCACTGGTGTATTTCCACCAAGCTTTCGTCTTCCCAAATGTGAACGCTTCATCTGAGAGAACACTTGTACATATACTATGTGCGAATGAAGGCTTGTGAAACTGTCTCGTTTGGGTTTGTGAAAACTTGAGTCCAGGACAATCCACAGTTTACCTGGCTCCGAGTATATCTTTTTTGGCCAGTCCAATTCCAGCGATGACTTTGACTTTAAGGATCCTGGAATCATCCTGAAACAACAACAACAAAAAATCACACTTGAGTTCCACTGCTCATGGCTTCAGTCTGTTCTAAGAATCCCTGTTGCATGTTTAGTGTGAAAAAAAAACCCTGTTTACCCTCTAAGATGATGTAACATCCTGTACAAGGTTCATTACAGTACATTTCCCATCAGATATCAACTTCAACTATCACTGAGAGTGAATCATGATGGGATGTAGCAGTTACACTGACACTTGGCACAATGTGGCCTCACAAATGATTTGGGGTCAGTCGCAGGACTACGAAAGAGTTTAGTCGCTGTATCAGTGTATTTTATGAGGTATGTCTCTCTTTGTACACGTGTGTGTGTACGTGCGTGTGTGTGTGCGTGCGTGCGTTAATGACGGGAAACAGCCGCTGGCACAGAGGCGTAACCAGCTCCGGAGCCTGCTGGTTTCCTGGATTTAAAAAGTGGAATGTTTCAATGTAAAAAAAAAAGTAGCACATATCGTTAGCTGAAACGTACAAACAATCAACAGTATCGATTGCTCATCAATAAGTTACAAATTTAGCCCTCCTTCCGCCCGCCCGCCCCCCCACAAACAAAAAGAAGACAACCACAATTTGCGTTGCTCGAGCTCCTTTTCTGACATAACCGATTAACCGAAGTTATCCGCCGTCGGTGTCTTCAGAGTGTTTAGCTAGTTTAGCGTTAACTAGTTAGCCACTTGGCTAACGGCGCGGTCACATGAGCAGCCTCGGCGCGAGGAGAGTTTACCTCATCTGTCTGAAGTCCTCGGATCTGTGGGGAAAGTGCAGCCATAATCCCGTCACCTTTTTCCTCCTACCGGACAGAGACAACGGTCCGCTCGGCAAGGAGACTCCGGTAGTGTTTCGTTTACGTGCGCGTGTATGTTATTCCGTGTGTGTGTTTACGGTGGTCCAAACTGCACGGCACAGCTACAGGCGGGTGTGCGTGACACCGCCGTCGTCACTGATCCATCCTCCTCCTCCTCCTCCTCCTCCTAGCAGTTTCCTCCTCCCCTCGGCCACCTTTCCTGTCATTACTTGGACCTCAACAGGAACAATAAAAAAGAATAATAAATGTGACTTAACCTATGGGCAGGTACATTTCTTATGTACCTGCCCATAGGCCCTCTATATAGGGCCAGGGCGAAGCTTAACACTTCCTTTCTTGTCATTGCACAGATCCACTGTGGGTCTGTGCAATGAAATGTCATTGCTCAGCAACTGAAAAACACAGCATTAATACAAAAAGTTACCAAGGCCACGTGTGGCTGCAGTACAAGTTTACATCATATATCTGTCTGCGTCTATAGACATATATACCTATGCACAGACACACACACACACATATATATACATTGCACAATATGCTATAGGTATATACATGCAATATACATACAGACAACTACATGGTAAATATAAATAGGAATATAAATAATCTAAACAGTGCAATATTGCACATAAATGTAAACAGTACTGTGAACAGTGTAAATATTGCACATAAATGTAACAGTACTGTAAACGTGTAAATATTGCACATGTAGTCAAGTTGAGTTCAGTATAGTCTGATGGGGAAAGAAGCTGTCACTGAATCCAGGAGTTTTACAGTGGATGCAGCGAAACCTTCTGCCCGACGCCAGCAGGGTGGGCGGGGTCAGAGTAAATTTGGTGAGCTCTGGCCAAGCAGCGTTTGTTTGCAATGTCCTGGATGAGGGGGGAGTGGGGTCCAAATGATTCTCTCCGCTGCCCTCACCACTCTCCACAGAGGCTTCCAGTCTGAGGCTTTGCAGCTCCCGGACCAGACAGAGATGCAATTGGTCATCAGGCCTTCAATGGTTCGGAGGGGGGAGTGACGTCCTTCTCATCCGCCGAAGGAAGTGCAGGCGCTGCTGGGCTTTCTTCACCAAGAGGTGTGAAGAGTCCATTCGAGGTTGTCAGTGATGTGAACCCCCAGGAACCTGGTGCTACTGACAGCCTCCACCGCAGTGTCAGTGATATAGAGGTGACTGGGCTGAGATCTCCTCAACGATAATCTCCTTAGTCTTATTGATGTTCAGGATCAGGTTGTTCCTCTTACACCAGTCAACCAGATGTTGCACCTCCTCCCTGTAGGCCAGCTCATTGTCTTGTAAGAGGCTCACGACTGTGGTGTCGTCCTTAACGTTGATTCTTAAAGCGTTTCTACTCGTTCTTGTGGAAGTAAAAGGAGTAACAGTGATTTGGCCGAACATTTGCCTGCAGTCAATAACTTCAGCACCAGAGAGAACACTCAGAACCAAATAGTAATATATCTAAAAATGTTTATTATTTTTCCCAAAAAGACCTGAAAAAGCAGTATCACCAAGCACTTTCCCTTAAAAAAAGCACCTGTTAAAACAAAAAACATTGTCTTTACATAGATCACGGCAACATACAGTCAGTGGAGTGGAGGTTTACGATGCTGAACCACCAGAGGAAGAATGAAATCTTCCTTTTATAGAAAAACATGGGTGCTGATGAAAACATCCAAAAATGCATGTTTTTACAGACGTACTGTAAAGTTTAACATCAAAACTGAGAAAAAAAAGAAAAAAAAAACCTACACCGATTGAGAAAACGAACTGTAAATCGTTCAAAAGTCAGATTGTACCTGATAAAGATACCAATACAGATCTTAAATTATCTGTGCATATGAGGTATCAGCAACAAAAACGCTAAACAAGGTCAAATTAAATTATTTTGCATATTACTTAATCAGCGTGTAACGTAAACAAGCTGAACGTTTAGGGGTGTGTTACTTTTTTTTTTTTTTACACTTTTCTGTTATTCGGAGTGGGGTACTTTATATTACATCATAATTATGCTAGAAATTATGTGATTTTACTTGATTATTGCCGACAAAACAGTGCAAGTCAGGTTATAGTGAATTTATATTATAAGGTTTACAATTTCACACATTTTGTACAAACAACACACTATAAATAAAAAACAGGAAAACATAACACAGACGCCCAGGTATGCACAGAAAAAGAGGTTAGTACGACCAAAAGTACATATAGTGTATAGAAATAATGTGTATGGTACAAACAGACACTGGGATGTAATGTTAATGAGAAACTCATGGTATTTACCTGCTGGTTTTTGCCAAAACATCGACGACAGTAAACAAAGACATCCTTAATATGATCCTGATCAACTGATTTTTCATCTTCACATGACATAATCCATTTGTTATGGCTATTATCAAACCGACACATTCCAATAGTTTGAATGGCTGAAGTGAACAGCTGTGATTTTAGTGCACATTATCATGAAGGAAGATTATATTTAAAGCTTCATCTTTGGTATTGATATATGGCTCTGAAAGTAAAACCAACAGGAGGACCTTTAAAGTCAGTGGATGCAGCCACTTTGAGTTAAAGTCACTGATTTTGCTGTTAGACATAAATGACCCTTATACAGGATTATTATTATTATGGATTATTGATCCACAGAACAAAACAAAAACAGTGCAATTTCTATTTTAAACATAGAGAACATAAACGATTGTCCGTGCAGTGTGAGTGCTACATGAGTGCCTCGGCTCGTGATGCTGCTGACATGAAAAATAACCTGTTTGTTTCCAGTTTCAACTGCTTCAACTGTTTTGTCAATTTAATCTCAAACTTCATGCCTGCATTTTAAAGTGCCCTTTTGCACGTGATGCCAATAAAGCAGTGTAAGTGCTAAAAAAAAAAAAGTGCAATGGTTTTGTGTCAGTTGCTCTTTACGTTTCCCTTTTTCCTCCGCTCTCACTTTTTAAATTCGGTGTTTGATCCTTTAAGTTATGGTCAAACCCACTTCACTCTTGTTATACAGTGACATTTCTGATGAGTAAATATATTTTGTTGTTTTCAACATTTAAATATTATTACTCCAGCTGCTGATTATGACTAATGTTCTACTCATAGTGGCATCCGTACCCCTGATATGAAAGTCTTTTTTTTCATCACACATTTAAGATCCTGAAAACAAACTAGTCCTTGTTAATTAATTCTCTCCTATTTTCTGATGAAATGGCCAGCATTTCAATCAGAGTCATTTCAGTTCAACCTGGCACTGAGATTGGACGAAATCCAGCACGCGATACAAAACTTAATTAACCAAAAATAAATACAACAGAACGCAACCGCAAACTTAACATGATCAACATGACTCGGCGAAACTCAACCCATCAACCCGACAGTCGGGTGGTCTTTGCTCTCCAGCCAGTCCAGTCCGCCTGAATGTCCCGTGTTGCCGGCAATCTGCTGGAACAGCGGGTCGTGAACCAGATCCTCGGCAGCGGCGCTTTGATACTGGCCCTGCTGCTGGTTGGGGTCGAACAGGAGGTTTGTGTCCAGCGCGTTAAGGTCGTTGATGCTGCTGGACAGCTCCGATGTCATTCTGATTTCACAAGGGAACTCTGCCCCCCCCACATTTAGCTCTGACACCTGTTCCATGAGCTGGTTGCCTGCGGTGAGACTGTTATCTGCAAGCAGGTCTTTGACGGTGCGGCTGAAGTCCAACTGCTGATGCTGCAGTTCCTCTGGCGGCAGCATCGGCGGTGGTGGACGGGGCTCTCCGCGTCCCGGCTGAGCGCACCTGTCACCCGCAGACATGATCATCTGTTCATTGGGTGGACGGTAACTGGGCCTTTGCATCTTGCAGGCGCTGTTGGGGTCGGGGGTCATCAGGCTGTCAAGGCTGGGGTCCGACTCTAGGATCTGGGTCAGATTCATGCGTGCGCTGTAGCTGGATGCTAGGTTGTTCATCCCCAGGCCTCGCACGGTGTCGTCGCGGTCCACCTCGAACTTGTTCAGCAGGACGTTGGCGATGTTGTTGTTGTTGCTGCGCTGCGGTCCCTGCGCTGGCATTTCCTCCGTTTGCATCATGACATTGAGCGGCACAGAGCGGCTCCTTTGAGCCATGGTGCTCGCGCCGAGACTGACTTGACTGTTGGCAAAGATATTCAACACTTCAGGTGTCACGGGAGAGTTGAAGGGAGATACCACTGACCGGGGGATATTTGAGAGGGCACCATTTCCTGTGTTTCCGCCGATGTGCCTCTGATGCACTGCAGGGCTTACGCTCCGGCATCGGAAGGTTCCAGAGATGCTGGTGTTGTTGATGGCTTTGTTATCCAATGGGGCGGGCACGGCAAATCCCTCCTGTTTGTTGACGCTGGCCATGCTGCCAACCTGCTGCTGCACTGGCGAGATAGGGGTCAAGCGGCCAAAATGGCTGTCGTGGTGTCTGGCATGAGGTACTGCAAATGCGTGAGGTTTCTGGAAGTGGTCGTCGATCAGGCCTTGGTACCCGGGTAAGATTCCCATCCCACCGTGTGACTTGTTCATGCTTCCGGCGTTGCTGTTGTAGCTATTGTTCATCCACTCCAGTCTGGTCTTGTCTGGGTGCGTGGCCATCGGCCGCTGCATGGGTTTGACAGGACTGCTGGAGATGGTGCTGCCATCAAGGAAACCGGTGTTGCTAGAGTTGATGGGGGTGAAGGCGAACGGATTCCTGCACTCAACCGGACTGGGGGGGACGGTACTGCTGCAGTTGGAGTGTGGGGTGCCGACCGGGGTGTGGCAACTGCTGCCCAGTGTGTTGTCCACTGGGGTCGTGGAGGCCATGCGTGGGCATGGGCTCTCGCCAGTCAAGACCTGGGCCCCTCCCATGAGCTCTGACGTGGGAGTAGGTGTGGGCGTTGGAGTCGGGGTGGGAGTTTGGATGGCGTTTCGGCTGTTGGGGGTGTGATAGAAGGTGGTCATGGTCTGATTGTTGGACATCATGTCAGGGATCACAGCCTGCGGGCCCTGCAGGGCAACGCAGTTTCCAAACTCCTGCAGGTTGTTGAGTTTCATCTGCTCCTCCATCTGCACCAGCTCTTCCACAATGCTGTCCTGGGTCACGTCATCCTCGAAGGAGAAGTAGTCGATGTCTGTCTGCGAAGCCAGCTGAGCAGTCGACGAAGCTTGATTCAGAAAATCCAAGGTTTCGGCGGCGGTGGCGTTCGACTGACTGTACAACTGCTGAGCTCCATTCTGACTGTTCAAGGTTGAGCTCACGCTCGACAGGCTGACATTAGGGGGCATTTTCGGCACGTTAGGCATCAACTGCCCGTGCTGCTGCTGCATTGTGTGACAGAGTGAGGTGCCACCATCCATAACGGCCGAGGTGTTTTTCCTCGGCATTGCGCTCAGTGTTTTGGCAACAGTGTAAAAGCCACAGGTCCTGAAAGTGGAAGTATGTGGAGTGTGGACTTGAGCGAACGAGGCAGCGTTCATCCTCATCTCCACCTCGCGGCTGGCCGGGGCACTTTCAGATCTTGCAGGAGCTCCCAGTCCGGGTCTGACTGAAGCTGTGAGCCCGCATGTCGACTCAGCAGCGCCCTCTAACGTCTGCTGGGACATGAAGATTCTTTTGGTGGGCGAAAGGTCTGGGCTGAGGCCTGAGCGTTTCCTGAAGCCCTTTGTCGACATGAAGCCTTGTTTCACTGCTGGTATGTTGCTGTTTACTGCAGATAACGGCACTTTGCTTGTGTTTAGTGAGGGATCAGTGCTGTTGTTGTTACTAGATGGATTTAAGTGCAAAGTGCTTGCATTATCAGTGTTATTATTTGCAATAATGGCAGCTTCCACGCTCGGATTTCCGTTGCATCTAGTGCTGGGTGTTTCCTCCAGACCCAGGAATCCTTTGGTCTGGGGAATGGGTACACTGGCAGCTCTCTGTGTTGCTCCTCCGGAACGATTCGTTGTCATGCCTTGAGTAAAAATGAGGCCGGTTTGGCTGTTCTTGTGAATAGCTTCAACTTCCATTTCGACATCGATGGTATGGGTGTTGGCGTTGTGCCCTGCCTGGGCCCCTGGGGTTAGTATGGGCATGGCGGAGGCACTCCTTATGGTCTGACCGGGGCGGGTGTCGTCTGACGCTGCAGAGCTGCTGACACCTGTGGACGCAGGCCTCAGAGTAGTATTTGCCAGAGAAGGTGTGGTACTGCTGCCATTGGGTGCCAGTGATATGGGAGTCATCTTGACCAAACTGACTGGACTGACGTGACACGTGGTCACCACCGTCTTGATGGGACTGTTGGCGATGATCATGGTCGAGGGTGAGCGTAAAGTGATCGCACTCGTGGCCAAGGGCTTGGGCAGGATCTGTGCGTAGCGCTGCCGGGCTGCGCCTGCTGGACTGGACAGGATGTTGTGGGAGGCTTTCGGACTCTGTTTCACAGGTGTGACTGACTGGGTCACCATTTGGAAATTGACAGGAACCACCTTGTTCTCCGCAGTTGTGACTGGACTCTGTGATATCAACTGTGTATTCCTCTGGGCCTGGAAGGAGAGAGAGAAGACAAACTTGAATCAACATCATAATGATAGAGCAGCGGTTCTTTACTGGGAGGGAGCAAGCGTAGGACGGAGTGGGAAAAAAACACCACAAAATAATATTAGCATTACTACAAAGGAGATGTAACCCCAGCCCCCTGCACACACACACACACACACACACACACACACACACACACACACACACACACACACACACACACACACACACA
>JAPTHA010000018.1:26154853-26166508 GCA_029814585.1 Gymnapogon annona | reverse complement strand
CACACACACACACACACACACACACACACACACACACACACACACACACACACACACACACACACACACAGTCAAAATGCAAGCACTTGGACTATTATAGTGACTGTTAATATTACAGGTTTGTCGAGCAAGTTTTAGAATAATGTACACCCCACTCCATAATTTTTAGGAGTATTTATAGTTGTAATAGTGTTTACTAATATAGTTACGTAGATGGTAGGAGTTTTTATTTTTTGTTCTGACAGTTAATAGTAGCAGTGGTACATCCACTGATAGTACTAGTGGTAGTAGTATTTGTAGTAGTAATATTAACAGTCATTTACGCTTGTTGTAGTTACTGGTTACAATTTACTGGTACAATTACAGTATATTAACACCAGCTGTTCTACTTTTAGTAGTTCTAGGTCAGTTTGCTGTGCATCCATGAGCGCTCATTTCTATGCATGGTCATCACTATCACCATCATAGATTACCTTGTGATTACAATAAACGATTCATATAAGATTCTACATATTATGGAAGAATGAAAATAAAACTTATACTTACTTACAACTTATATTAAACGTTGAACATTAAAGTTGACATTGGAAGCTAAGGACTTGATTTTCCTCCTCTTTTTTGAAACACGCCATATTTTTAATGTCGTGCTAAACAAGAATAGCAGCATCTGTTTCCTATTAGACACCTCTGTTGGTAAGATTCATCATTTTCATTCTATTGTACAGATACTAATAAAGGCAGAAATAATTAATTCCTTTCTTTGATTTCAAGAGACAATATCCCCCGTTTTCAAAACACATCTGATCTGGAGAGCGTTGCACAGAACGGTCTCGGACTTCATACGTTCATTTTTAGGACTCCTCACCGTGATGGGGCTCTGGACAGCGGCCACCATGATACCAATGGTGGGCTGCGGTGATGGAGGTGCAGGGCTGCTGCATGGCACACACTCATCTGCCCTCTGGCTTTGGTTTTCTCCAGGTAACGGCGAGTGCAGCTTCTGTTCCTGTTGCTTCCTCTGGATCTTCCTCTGGAGCTGCTGCTTTGCATCGACAGATGGGGAAGACAGAGTCGTTGCTTGAGGCTGGAAGGTGTGGGTGTCCGCAGTGGGGACGAATGCTGAAACGGACTGCGGAGTCTTGACCTCTGTGGATGGGACATAGGGACTTATATGTGTGCAGTTACAGGACGCTGCCACCGGATGTCATCGTAGCTCATGCGCAGACTGTGTTGTACCTGTTGCGGCTCCGGTCATAATGGTGAGTGCTGCCAGAGACTTGTTGCTGATGTAGTGGCTGTTGATCAAGAAGCGAGCCAAGTCTTCCACGGCGTCAAACTGTCGCTTAAGCACCTTCTGGGCCCATTCACACACCAGATCACAGGCGGCGAACCGAACCTCTTCCTTTATACTGCTCATCTGACCCGGGGACTCCAGAACATCACACTGGAATCACACAGTAAACATGTGGTGACATAGGATCCAGAGTGTATGAACTGATGAGGATGCTGACAAAGGTCTTACTGTATCTCCTGGTTTGTGTAAATCCAGACTGGGTAACGATGGCACATGAACAAACGGCCGCTTCCTTAGTCCACTATAACAATATCTAAGCTGCTGTTAAAGTTCAAAACAAGATGTGAATATATGGCATGAAGAAGGATAACTGACCAAGACAGACAACAAAACACTATTAGAGTACAGTACAAAACACTACAATATTAGAGTATAGTACTATACACGTAATATAATATAAACCAGTGTTCATCTTTGCCTGGTACATCTCTTATATGTAGCAGGCAATCATTCAATAGTAATATTCAAAAAGAAATCATTTACTGACAATCAAATCAACCATGTTTAAATCCTGCACAAAGCACTGGGGACTAACTAGTTACATATAACGCTATAATGCAAAATAAATATAACTGCAAAAAAATATAAAATATATTAATCACAATGTTAATGATTCTAAGTCTATTAGAAAGCCTGGAACTGTATCCAGATTTTTTTAAAGCATAAATGTAGAATTTATCACTCATTCAGGAGTGCATGCTCTTGACTTTTTCCAAGAGCATGCAACATTAACAATGGGAATCTACAGGTATCAGACAATTATATTTAATGTTTTTAATGCCTTTTATGAATTTTTTTATTTTTCGAAATTTAAACCTGTGTTTTGGACATGTTTATGAATGTATATGGTTATTCTAAGTTCAATGAATGTACATTTTATGAACAGAAATGCGCAAGTATGTGATAAACATATAAATTAGGTTCATTGAATTACCGGTAGGTTCAATGGTAGGTTCATGGCATTGTTCAAGACATTCTGTGACTTTTTATGGACCTGCAAAGACCCTGTCTACATGTACACTGCTCATGCCCATGAACTCTGGGGACTAACAAAGGCATATTCATTCCATATATAATTGAAGTGGCCTCTGTGTGCATGTGTGTGTGTCGGTCCTCTTTTAATTCAAAAACCTGACAGAGCTGGCCGTTACTGTTGGGATACTTATGTATTTCGGCTCAAGGATCAAACTGTCAAAAACAAGTTGACACCACCACTATTATAATATTACAATCCCCTTGAATCATAGATCCATTATTGGACCAGGTTACCTTGCAACAGATACACAATAGGGCCATGTTGCCATGGTGTCAGCTGACATGCTAGCTGAGAGGTTGTTCCACTGAAAATGCCTATGAAATTTACCAAGAAAGCAAAGAATGGACTCTATTTATAAAGTTACTTATTTATTTATTTATTTACAAAGTTTTATTTTATTTATCTAGAACCAGTGTGGATGCACTAGTATCATAGTAAGTGGTTACATTTTAAGTTCCATGTCTAACTTGGCCTTCCGTTTGAGACTGCACATTGGTTAAAAAAGGAATTAAAAGTATTCAAATGTATCAAAAGTATTTAAAAATCCGGGGATTTTTAAAAAAAATAGGCAAATAGGTAAGCTTTGGTCATTTATTTCCATTCAAAACAATGAACACTTGTATAATGAAGGCCAACAATGTGTTTTAACAAAGCATGACTGACCTTTGTTGGAATTTTGAAGTCATTTCAGCTGAGCCAGGACATAAGCTCCCTGTGAGGGTTTATTTACACTATTGCTCATGCCTTAAATTTTCAGTTATACTGAAGTTAAAACATATTCTCTACTTTTCAGAAGGTGTTTGTCTAATTTAGTATCCTTGTTTTTCCCTTACATAGTGAAATTTGTAAAAAAAAAAATTAGCAAAAAATATATTTATAATTTTTTTTTCCTTCAAAGTTTTTATAAAAAATGGCCAAAAAAACAGCAGTTATCAATTGAACAGAAGGCTAGGACAGATATTCTTGCTGCAGAGGGATTTTCACAACGAGCTATTGCTGGATAGGAGCTGGACTTAAACTTTTGGCCTGTAGTGTCAAATCATCAGATGCTGTCATTGCACTTCAACTTCAACAGAGGAGATAGTTGTGATTTTGATTTACCTAAATTAAACATCTAAAGTTCTGTACAATCATCAGAAACAAGGAGAAACAGTGACTTATGCGTCATGGAGGTCAAGATGACAGCATTCCCCCCGGGGGGCTGCGTATTATGCGGCTGCTTCCGAGGCAGAGGGGGACTTTATTTCATTTCACATCTATATTTAGAGAGCTTATGAACTGCAACAGCAGATGGTCTGTGACCAGAGACACAAGCCAGACTGTTACAATCCATTCCCGTAAAGGATATTTAGATTTCCCTCTCATGCCAAGTCGACGCGCCTTCATGTTTGGAAAGACGTTCTTCATCATTTTACCAAAGTCAGCGGCACTCAGAGGGTGGTAGTTGAGATTGTCACAAAAGCTCCTGAAACACAGAACAAACACAATTAAGAACGAAAGCAAACATAATGGAAACATTTTGATCCAAACACACATATTCTTGTTATTTTGTTTTTTATTTTTTAACTTTTATTTTATTATAAATTGCATTCTATTCTATTCTTCTATTTTCTGAGGGAAGTTTTTTTTTACACTGACTTTTTCGTGGCTGAAATGAGATTAAAACGATAACGTCTAGGACTAAAGCTGATCAATATTTTCTGTATTATCAACAAATTGATTTAACACGTATAATTTATAAATAGCCCTTGCAACACTGTTTTTATCATGTGTTTGGTTTTTCCAGCCATGTTATTGTTTCGGATTTCTCTCATCAGTGTCATTTCCAACAAGAAGCAGGCAGCTGTTTACCAGCTCTGACCAGCACAAATCAGAACACACACTAAATGAATGACTCCAACTGATCAACATTTACCAGTATTTGAGCTGTGACAGTGAATATAAAACCACAACGCGTGCATTTCGGATGATTGCTAATATTGTTGCGTGACAGCAGGAGGTATAAATAGGTGGGTTATCTGCTGACATTGTTGTCATATCAGCTTTACGAGCTGTTAATATCCTTGTCAAACATGTATGTACAATAAACTGGTGCATTTATTGTGGTGTTAACCTAAAGCTCACGCCGATACTTGGTTAAGTCATTCTTGTTTCTGTTTTAGAAATGCATCATAGTGAACCTTGCAATTGACAAAGGCTTCCATTGCGTTTGCCTTTGTAATGAACCCTTTCATGCTACGAATGATGATAATTTCAGGGTTTTTTCATCAACTGTAAAATTAAGACTCATTCACATCAGAGAAAACAACTTTAAAATAGCCGTTACACTGTAAAGACCACTATGCATGAAAGGATTAAGTCTCATTTGACTTTGTTATTATTGACATTATTATTTATATTACTATTCATATATTTTCAAATGATGATTTCTTTGGGCTTTTCCCTTCTGTGGTCGCCACAGTGAATCCAATTCGCACATTTGATTTGGCAGGAGTTTTTACGTTTTCAAATATTTATGTGTATCTTCATGTTGCGTATTTTGGTTTATTATAAAATGAACAAAGTGTGTATGTTTGGGTACATACTTGACATACTCCCTCAAAATGAAACGACACGTCTCTTAGTATTTCAGATTTCGCTGTAATAAAGAATTAACAAGTGTGATTTGTTTTACTTAAAGGCCTCTTCTTTTCACCTGTCTAGCCCAAAGGCGCCAATCTTTCTGGAGGCTGCTGTATTTCTGTTCGAGTTGAAAAGACAGTTGCATAACAGTGTCAGAGCATTTCAATGACTGTCTCAGACTTTCCATTCTAATATTACCGACACATGCTGCTCTGTGATTCCCATGCCTGTACCGGCTATTTATACTGACACTACAGCACACGGCGGACGCAAGAAAAAGAGCAGGACATCAGTGACCACGAGCTTAAAATCACTGGCAAATATTTCTCTTGAGTTGATTTAAACGTTGACTAATAATCGTTCACTACGGCATAAACTGATAATCAAACAACCTGGTGCAAATAATTTTGGTCACAAAATGTCCAAACTACAAAAGGGCGTTTCTTCCTCCTTCACTTCCAAATCCAGACTCTGAAATTTAATGTCGGGACAGAACACGTGTCCTTGTCTCCTGAAAGTCCCTTTGCAGTGTGTGAACAGTTGAAATGGCTTTTTCATTGCACTAAAAGCTCGAGACGGAATCAAAGACATGTTTGTTAAACTGAAGCAGAAGGACATTAGGAGGCAAATACTGCCATCATGCAGATATTAGACTTTAAATGTGGTAGGAAATTAACTTAAAATTAAATTAAATTAACTGGGATTAATCTAATTAATTTTTAATTTCATTTGTATTTTCTTATCCTAAGGTAGTATAGACAAAATCAGATCAGATAAAAGCTTACTTAATATACTTAAAGCGGCCCATGACGACACTGGTGCAGTGAACTCGCCACAAAACAAGTGAAATAAGATAAAATAGTGATAAAACGCATACATAAACCTGAATACATCTACTTGTGTTGCATAAATAATACAGGGAGTGGGATTATATGTTTGTTTTCTCATCATTTTTTGATCTATACATACTCTACTGAATTATTTTATCACTAACGTACAATACTGTATTTATTGTTTTATTAACTTTTGTTCTGTTACTGGTTTTTTGAATGTAAAGTTTTATTTCTACTGCTCAAAAACAAACAAAACAATAAAGAAACAAATACTACTTAAGTATCATAGTGTCATCCAACTGTCTTTAACAGGTAAATGGGGTAAAACAGTCATTACTTCCCCACCGCTGTTTTTAATTTTTTTTTACATCTACCAAATAAACCTTAGGGGCCTTGGTGTGGGAACATAGAATATGTCACATGTTTTTTGTGTACCTACTTGTATTCATCGTAGACCTCCTGTTTTGGAAGAGAGGTCTCTGGATGCTCCTCTAAATGATTGCGGATCCAGCTGAAGGCGTGCATCTGCTGCGTGCGGCTCGATGACAGGGCACTCTGGTCACTGGCAAAACACAACCACGGATGAGTAAAACGTACACGCACAGATTGGTCAAACCATTTAATCCATGAGCTGTGTGTGTGTTGGGTGTTTGTACTTACATGTCACTTTAACCACATTTGTGTAAATTCTCATTGGTCCAGGTCAAAGGCATCTCCAGGCAATTGAATCAGGTCAACTGGACTGACTTTTGTCTTGGACGCTGTTTGGCTCCTTATATAAGTGGCTTCATCAGTTCATGCTAGGCTGGCCAGTCCTGCATGAACTGATGAAGCCACTCCATAACGGGGGAAACGCGTTCAAAGGCAAAACTTAGTCCATTTGACCTGATTCAGTTGCCTAGAAACACTTTAATCGTAATACACCGCACATGTCACAAAAACGCCACAATGTTCTATTTCGTTGCTCATCCATTACCTTTTATCAGTACTGCTGCCGGGACCAGAAGGCAACTTAAGGTAGAGGTAGAGTTTTTCGATGTCAGAGAACTTCTCCACATCTTGCTGTAAAAACAAAAAGGACGACAGAGTGAGACGACAGCCCACATTTTCACAACACACAAAACAATTTCCTCCCAGCATATACACGCATTCGTGGAATCAAAGTGTAAATACATGTGATTATACTTGTTACTATTCATAGGTGATTCTGATAGTATTATATTGGTCTGGATTTGAGTCAACTTTAATCCTTTAATTGTTAATATCTTCAGAGTAATTTTTCTCCTAAATTCATCGGACCCATTGGTGGGCCCAATTTGGCCCACAGGCCATATGTGCCAACAGCAGGTGCCAAACTCCAGTCCTCGAGGGCCGGTGTCCTGCATGTTTTAGATGTTGCCCTCTTCCATCGCATCTGGCGGCATTACGTCATTATCGGGCTTCTGCAGAGTATGGTGATGAGCTGATCTTTAATTGAACCAGGTGTGATGGAAGAGGGAAACATCTAAAACATGCAGGATACTGGCACTTGAGGACCGGATTTGGACACCCCTGGTCTAGGGTATGCCGTATATATCTCGAGGCCTTGCTCTCGAGCAGGGGTGTCCAATTCTGGTCCTCGAGAGCCAGTGTCCTGCATGTTTTAGATGTTTCCATCTTCCATCATACCTGCATGTCATTACATCATTATCAGGGTTCTGCAGAACTTGGTGATGAGCAGATCAATAATTCTAATTGGTGTAATGGAAGAGGGAAACATCTAAAACATGCAGGATACCGGCCCTTGGGGACCAGAGGTGGATACATGTGGTCTAGAGTGTCCCAGTATATTGGGAACATATAAGAGTCTGAGTCACAGTGACTCATATGGTGAAACCGGACTAATGCGCTAAATCATTGGACTCACTGGTGTCATTGGACTCTGCAGACCCTTTTCACTGTGTTGAAGAGTCCGAGTGCAGTTTATGACCACAGACCCACGTTGATGACAGCGTTTCCCTGCTCCTGCCAAATGCCTCCTGGACCTTCTGCCTTCCTTTCTTAAATTGTTAAATGGTTGTTCACAGCCTCTTTAACAGCGTCTTTATAATTCATTCCACAAACTGATGCCGGAAAGATAATTATGATCAGAGTTTGTCATCATTCAGAGGAAGTTTCCCTCATTTCTTAATCAACGTTTGAATTAATGAGTAATTGTCCTCACATTGGTTTCAGACATGATCTGCTCTATAGACTGATATTTGTGACCAAACGCTGCTTATTAATATTCATACCATAATGAATATCATTATGCAAAACAAATATATAAATGGTAAAAAATCTGTTCCGGTTACTAAGAAAAAAAAGATGCAAATTACATCATTGTTAATCAAAATGTTAAGAATCGCAAATGGGTTAAACCTGAATATATTGTTTTTCAATAAAAAACAGCATTTCTTCCACTCACTGTCAACAACGTCCCATCCATTTTCTGTCATTTCTGCATTTCACACATGCGCAGATGTAAAAATTATTAAATAAATCACATTAAGGGGTGTATGTTCATGAAGAGCATGAAGTGAATTGGGAAGACATCCAGGTGTGGTAATCCAATTTGTCATAATCAGATATGCGATGTTATCTGATAAAGTGTATCAGATTATGCTGTTTACACGACCGCGTGGATAATCCCATAACTGCAGACATCAGATAATGATCAGAGTGTTGGTGTGTATGTAAACGGGCTCATTTGATTGACATTCATTTGGCCTGGGTGGTAAAAAAGTGACAGCGTAGAATAAAACTGGAAATATTAATGAGCATTCTGTGATTGAAAACTAAATACAGACATGAAGGATTCAAAACCACGTCAGTAAAAATAAAATGCTAAAACTGACTCATTTTATAAAATCTCTTCGTATAACTGCTTTAGGATCAGTTTTATATGTGCTATAGGCAGGAGGACAAGACTATTCGACTACTACTACTATCAACTACTCACCTCATGTTGAATGAACCATTTCATGCATGAGTGATAATAACCTAAGTCAGGATTTTTTTTGGTCAACTGTGACATTAAGACTCATCATATAGGAGAAAACAACTTTAAAATAGCTGTAGTGACCACTATGCATGAAAGGGTTCATCTATGTTATCAGGACATTTTCATCTTATTTGTAGTTGGAATATTCAAAACATGTTTAGGGATCGAGAAGGAGGTTATCAGTTAAGATGGGAAGAAAATGTTAAAATTAATGAAATCCGTATAATCATTAAAAGACTTTGCATTTCATTGTAATGGTGTTAAAACTCTGGAACAGTACAGGTGAGGAGTTACAAAGATATTGCAACATAACAGTTTAAAAGAAAATATAAGTATGATATTTTTAAGTGCTATAATGATGAGATGGGAGTGTGATAGTCACAGGAGAGTGTTTAATGATGAGATGGGAGTGTGATAGTCACAGGAGAGTGTTTTATTAAATTCACTATTTATATAACTTCAATATATTTTATTACTGTGTATCTGTGTATTTATTCATTTATGTTCAGTATAAATTGGTCCTTTTTTAGATTAGATCAGATTCCTTTATTAGTCCCACTCGGGGAAATTTCCAAAGTTCCAGGTTTGCATTTTTGTTGTTGTTGGGACCGTTCGTTTATGTCCCTTTCTTTGTGATAAGGTGTGCGTTTCAAAAACTATTATTGTTATTAGTGGTGGTGGTGGTAGGGAGATATTTTAGGGAAATGGAATAGTTATATAACATAATGCAGGGAGGAGGGGTGGGATTTAATAAATTTAGACTTCTGCCCACTCCTCTTTGTAAGCAAATTGCTGATTTTGTTATTTCCTTCTTCTAATTTTATGTTCAAATAAACCTCCGAATAAAAAAACATAATCTGAAAGATACAGATTCAATATTAACCCTTTCATGCATGAATGATCATAACCTACGTCAGGATTTCTTTGCGACTGTGACATTAAGACTCATTCACATAAGAGAAAATAACGAATAAAATAGCTGCAGTGACCACTATGCATGAAAGGGTTAAACTATGTTATTAGGTCATTTTCATCTTCTTTGTAGCTGGAATTAACATAATCTGAAACATACAAGTACAATATTCAGAATTTCAGAATGTTGACTGACACTAAGACTCATTCATATCAGAGAAAACAAACTTTAAAAATAGCTGTAGTGACCACTATGCATGAAAGGGTTAAGGGCTTGTTTTAGTGCTGCATGTGCTACTGGTCGCTTTGTATTTCCATGAGTGGATTAATAAGATTTACCTTCATCTCTAGAAAACACAGTGGTCCAGACGCACGACACAAAAATACATTGTGTCCAGATATGTGTGTGTTCTGAGGTGGACCGCAGACGCGTGAGCAGCATGTCCAGTCTGCAGACAAGACCCTCCCACAGCCAGACGGGCTTTCACAGTCTGTAAGGTGAACTCCCGACGCTCTGCTGTTAACCCTTCGGTGAGGACAGCTCGCCGCATGTCGGTGTACCGACGCGCTGCCAGCACATGCCTTCATTCATAAATATTCTGCCATTTCCATTGGCTCCTAAGAATACACATCATATATGCTCATCTTTTCTAATTTGGCGTCTTTGTTGTTGGGTGAGACACGTTCCGCCACCACCTCACCAATGGCAAGGAATAAAAGCAAAACCGCCATAACTCTCCTTAACACACGCTGTCATTTTTCTAAGCTGGATATTTAATTAAGTCTGTGCAGTCGCAGCAAAAGCGTCTTATAATTCAGGGGACATCTCTGGCCTTTTCAGACTCATTCACTTTCAGCTCCACGCGCTGGGACTGTCCACGTCTGCATGTTACGTACAATGAGCTTTTTCCCCTTTTAATTCACTTCACCTTGAAACAAAGACGTTGCCAAGGTGCAGAGACGAATGACAGGGTGTGGACTCTGAACAACGCACAAACTCATTTTTTTTTTAGGATTTTTGCAGGTTTTAGGATGATTTTAAGCACCTTTTTAACACGAAAATGACTCCAATTTCAAGGCCTGTTTCACGTTCAGTCAAGTTGAGGATGGACTCTGGTGATGCTCCTGACCTTTTCGCAAGGATTTTTTTTACAGTGTGCTGTATTTTGTACATTATGCAAACAAAATGGAAGGTCTGTGGAATAGGAAACACAAGTTTTCCTCTTTTCTATTATAAAAACTTGTCTGTATTAAAAATTATACTTTAATTAAAGGAGCTCATGTGAGAACATCCACAGTTCTGGCTGCCATAAGGGAATTACAGTGATATTTGTCCCTTTTGTTTTAATTAAACATCTGTAACCTGATACTGAGAAACTATTTACAGGTGTTATTAAAATGCAAATCAATAATGAATCTGTTCAAAAACTAATTGCTCTAGCTCACATAAAAAAAAGACTTGAGGGGAAACAAATACTTGTAACTTAAAAATTACAAATAGGACATATAAGGCTTTCCTTAAATTACCAGCTGGTTGAAATACACACATAAATACTCACCAGGATGTTTTCCACTTTGGATTGAACGGATTTGCTGCAAAATAGAAACAGAATAAATTAGTATGAAGCCTTTGTAACACGATCGCTTGTGTCTAAAGTGTATTTATTTATAAAGCAAAGGAATGTCTGGTATGAGTCGACCCTCCCTTTAGCATCTCTCAGGTCATGTATCCCACCATCACCAACACGTGTTGTCAGATGTAAAAAATGAGACAGGCCCTGCACTGACATTGTCTTTGACAGACACGTTTCTATCTTTCAGAACCACACACTCAACACCAGCTATGAACTTTGACCTTTTACCTGCCTCTCTGCCT
>JAPTHA010000018.1:26122444-26138624 GCA_029814585.1 Gymnapogon annona | reverse complement strand
TGTCAACAGTACTATAAACAGTGAAAATACTGCACATCAGTGCAAACAGTACTATAAACAGTGAGACCACTATATATCAGTGTAAACAGTACTATAAACAGTGAAAGTACCATATATCAGTGTAAACAGTACTATAAAACAGTGAAAGTAATATACATCAGTTCGCAGTTCAATTGGATAGGTTTTATCTGTAAATCTCTCATTCAACAGAGCGGGTCAGTTGTGTTTACTGGTGGCGGAGAGCAGATAGGTGACCCGTACAGCAGGGGTGTCAAACTCATTTCAGTTCAGGGGCCAAATTCAGCCCAATCTGCTCTAAGATGGGCCGGACCACAACAATAACAGAATCAAATATCAATAATGTCAACTTCCTGTCACACTTTCCTTACATGATGAAAATGTGTAGGTCTACAAACTGTCCTTTAAAACAATGTGAATAACATTAACAACCAAAATCAAAATTCTTTAGAAAAATAAGTGTGTGTTGTCATATTTACACCACAGTTACTCTCGGCTTTGGATTCATTTAATCAACTGTGCACTTTTCTATTTCCATATTTATTTGTGTTATCAGCTGACAATTCTATGACATTTCGTTACATCAGATTCATTGTGTCTCTGCATAATGACAATAAAGGAAGTCTAAGTCTGTAATTTGTACAATATTAGATATCAGTTCATAATTTATACATTTGATATTTACAACTTACAGATCACAGTGGATCTACAAATACACAAAGCATTTAATAACAGGTAGAATATCGATAAAATTACATTAACTTCTCTTCAGACATTTCAGGTTGTTTATATTTGTTCGGTTGTTTGTGTTTTTGTGAAATGATACTTTTAGTGTAAATACTGGAAAATTACATAAAAATATTCACATTTCCACAGAGAACAATGTGAAGTTGCAATTATTTGGAAGTTATTATGATCATATTTTCCCAGTCTGTATGTGGAAATTGAACCATAATTTTTGTACATTTTTGAGGTGTAATTTCTGCATTTCACAAATTCATCCCACGGGCCTGATCGGAAGCCTTGTTTGACAGCATCTTTGACACCCCTGCTGTAGAGGGAGTGACCCCGTGTAGGCTGCTCCATATATATGTAAGGTCAAACGATCATTAAAATTTAATTTGTATAGCACTTTTCATAAATATAGAGCACAATTTGATTTATATGGGAATAAATCAAATTTTAAAAATACAATAAACAAGTTAATTAAAAATAATGAGACGGGTGCTTGATTTATCTCAGGTGAGTCAATGTGCTGTTTAAAATGATGCAAGATTGTGGCCATTGTTTGTTTGTTTAGGGAACATTTTTCCACTTTAGAAACCTAACCTATATACTTACATTGTTGTCCTTAAGAGTGTCAAATGAGTTAAATGTGAAACCAGTTTAATCTCATTACAGTATCCACTTTGGTTTATGTCAAAAATTCCAAACCTTTCTTGCATCACAACACTGTAGTCTGAGAAGGAATAATTGTTTCTATTGAAATGGCACAACAATGCTGTTATCGCAATTTCTGACCTGATGGCTTAAATTTGACAATAAAAGTATTGACAAAAACATTGAGTTTAGAGAAAACAAATGCCAATACTGAGCCCTTTGTAGTAAATATTTATTTACATCAACAAAAAGAAAAAGATTCAAACTCAGCAATTCCTAGACGTCTGAGGCTGTTGAGGAATGTATCCAAAACTGACTTGAGGTTTTATTTCAGATATATGCATTGTTGATGTATCCGAAGGTTGTAAATACAGTATATAGAAAAACCTCTCTTAAAAAAAGTTAAATACAGAATGTGACGGTGAGCCACACAACGTAAACAATCCACACATTGAACACTCCCATGGAATTTCCTTTTGCACAGTCAATGCAAACAAAAGGCAACTTACACGACCAGCAGCTGGACCAGTGTGTCTGTGTCTACAGCCAACGCCACATACCTACACCAAAAGTATCATACATATTTGCGTTATAAACTGGCACTTTAATGCAATTTAGAGAAAAAAAATACATCTGCTTAAGTATAGTGGTACCCAGGCTCAATTTTTTTTGGCTCGCTCACAAAAATGGCCATTTTGTCCCTAACACCACCACTCACAGGTTTGACAAAATTGATTTTTCTTTTCGAGGGGAAGATCGTTTAATGCTACAAATCTGTACACAAATACAGATGCATTTCTTGATGGTTTAAAAAAAACTCCTATTGAGCATCCAATTATTCTTGGATGCTCAAGATACAAATGTCAACAATATACCGATACTATCGCTGGAACTTTTGTTGTAACTTGTAAAATAGTCAGGCATGTTGTTAAGTCCCCAGAGCCCAAAACTGCATGTTTATAAAAACAGTGTAAGTGATAATAATTTCATGACATAATCTCAGGTAGAAATGCATACCAAACAGTTTAAACTAAAACAAACCAAAAGCAGAAACCAAATCTTTCCAAATAAGTGTTTCATAATTCAAAATGGACACTAGTATAAGGTGCATGGTTGAATAATTGACCATGGAAATTACTTTAAATCTTATATAGAAAGTAAAGATAGTGTTATGGATTTTTATTTCTAAATACAAATATACTTTACATTGGCGGAATTATACTTTAGATTCAACTCAAGCCAAAGAACTGATATCTATAAGAGTAACAGATAAACCTCAGCCAGGTGAAGATGTGTCCAACTGAGTGAAGTAGGTTGATGGAGGTGAAAGTTCACTCTGATTTTTCCGGTTTTTGTACGCTGGTCTCACGCTCATCCCTCAGTGAAACATCAGGCTTCTCTCTATCTTGTGTGCTTATCGCACTGACGTTGGACTGCTCACGCTGATCTGAAACTGTGTCTGAAGGACACGAGGATGACATAGAGGTCGGCGGCAACTGCGTTTCAGAGGAACCTCCAGTGACTGTGGTTTGTTTGTCCCGATCGACTGCCTGTTGCATCGAATCAGTCGGCTGCTGGTTGACAGATTTGACAGGAGTGCTTCCAGGTGTGAGTGTTTTAACTGACTTTAGCTCGGGTTCCTTTGGTGCGTGAGCAGGTGCTGATGTCAAGAGGTAAAAAGCTTTGGCTGGCTGTCCCAAGAGATGCCTGCATGAGAAGACAAGATGGCATTGTAAAGTACAGGTAAAAATACAGTTAAATCCAGAATTAACAGAGTATTACAACAAAAAAAGCTTATATTAAACAGTAATATTCGACAGTAGGATTAGGTCTACATCAACAGCTGCTCTAATGTTAAGTGAGCACAAACTTGACAGGCTGTTTTAGTAGATGTGTAAAAGGGAAACTTCTCAAAATCAGTTTCATACACAATGTCAAAGTTGAGAAAATAAGTGTTGAGTTGGAGAGAACAAATGTATGGGTTGCGTAAATTATAACTGTAAAAATGTGTTTGACGGACAACAGATTCAAGCTCTGACACGTCAGTTGTTGTATGAAACCGGTTCCTAAAAGCAGGACCGGGAGCTATCACTTTAAACAAGACACAGGCGGAGGTTATGGAGCAAGTTTAGAAGTATGTTGGCTCCATTTTAAAATAAATATTCACTGAGATAAAAGACATAGTATTTAAGATATATCTCAATTTTATTTGACGCGACGATACAAAAATCTGCACGTAACACAAGACACTGGGTTTCTATAATCAACTCCCCCATCTTATTCTCCTATACCCACACTATGACACAAGGTAAGTTTTCCCCTGACTAGTCATGTATTCCAGGACTGTGTGGATAGCTCTGCATGCAATGATTACCCTCACAAATATATTCAAATTCTCATTGAGGTACATTATGGGAATCAAAATAAATATGCAAGGCAGGTGTGGTTCACAAGAACGACCAAAGTTGCCAACTCACTCACGTTTTTTTTATGTTTAAAGGGGAAGGTTCGACATGAGTGGACAGGATGCGTTACGCACAAAAGGACTGATCTATGGTTGGTTCAACTCCAAATAGCCGAGCAGGGCTTGTAGGACTTAGGTGTGAGGTCAACAAGTGTCCCTATGTGACGCATGTGGTTCACGTGTTATTTTTTTGTCACTGTACCCATTTTGTGTTTCTTCATGTTTTTTGTCCCTCTCTGATCCTGTCAGTGTGTTGGAAATGTTGTCTTGTCGTATATGAATATAACCGTAATATGGTCATACAAAAAAAATCAAAATGAAATAAAAAAAAAAAACCTTGAGTGAGACTTACGATGCATGAAAGACCTGCATGTCTGGTTTTGAAAAAACACTAGGATTGTCCCAAGGTCTTTTTTATAGCGGTAGATGAAACCATTTCAAGCAATGTTTTAAACATAAAATGCTCTGACACGGTGTATTTTGGTCCTAACTTTGGCTCCAAATATTTTATTAAAATATTATTAATTTTGTCAAAGAATATCATTTGTTTGTGTGTTTACCTGTGGTCATCATCAGATTCATCCTGATGGGAGAAATATTTCTAAGGTTGTCTTTTATTATTGGGTGTAAAAAGCTGCCAGATACCCAAATCAACCCAGTCCGATGGACAGACATACTTGGGGTGTGGCAGCGTAATCACAGAGCTAAATGTTTACTGTCAAGTGTTGTGGTCAGGCTAAAGTTTCACAGGCTTGAAGACATGAATGTGGCCAGTCGTTTCTACTCACACTCGATCTTTGGCTCTGATATCTGCTGGGTCAAAAACAAGAGACAGCCTATTCAAGACACACATACAGTGCTCAATGCTGGCCATGACTTGAGGGAACCAGTAGAAGACTCACAAACCTTTCTCTTGAATGACTTTGCATGTGTGATTTGGTCGGTCAGTTAAATGCTTGCTCATCAGGTCACCACCAGACTCGTCCACTAGGAGGTCGCAGTTGAGGCAGACGAGGGTTAATCTGAGTGAATGAGTAGACGATAAAAAAAAGGTTATGCTGAATCTCAAACACATAATTACATTGTTATATTAAATATCACTTGTGCACTTACTTTAACATGGGTGCAGTTTTCCTACTTTCCAGTTTTGAAATTCTGTTTTTGACAATGGTGCTGTGAAACCTGACAGAAAGACGGAGTTGGCATCAGATTTACCAAAGATGTGTGCGATACTTAAAACTGTCTGAAAAATAGATCAAACTGTTTACCTTATCATATGATTCCCAATGGACACTTTACAACTTGTGCGGTATTTACAGGCGCCACAGTTTAAAACCATGGGGAAATGAGAGAAGAAGTCGTCGATCTGCGACATGCACTCAATACACGTGTAGCGGCTTCCACTGGGTCTGAGTGTTGAAAACAAACACAGGCAGAAAACAGGTCCAATCTTTTAGTTAAAAACTGATGCATATTTATACACACTCACTGACAGCGGCTTGTGTTAATTGATCATTTCAGCTGCACTGAACTTCTCGATTCTGTTCAACAGCCTGCATCTCCAGAATCAGCCACTGATCCCTGAGCCTCATTAGCTAAAGGCACTCATTAGTTGTACTGTATCTGGTATACACAGTCATTTTAATGAGTCTAATGAAGACTTTGGGAAAGAAGCTGAAATCACAGCCGACTAGGTTTGTTCAGCATTAATAACATCTATTAACTCACACTTTCACATATTTTGGGAATGCCCCAAAATTGCTCCCTACTGGACAGATGTGATCAGAAAAATCAAGGAAATCACAGGATTACAATTGGAGGAAACCTTTTCAGAATTTTACCTTGGAAACGTACCAAGTGGAATAAAAAAAGATGATACATATCTTCTGCAAATCTTGCACGCTGCAAGCAAAAAAGCCATTACACAAAAATGGTTGAAGATGGATCCACCGAATGTCACAGAATGGATAGAAATTACAAATGATATATATATTATGGAGATGTTGACATTTTCTTTAAGACATGCATCTGAAAAAGGGAAACGTTACTGGAACAAATGGGATAGTTTTTTTTTTTCCGAAAATAGACAGGAATAGGTCATATCCTTTAAGTGTTGTATTGGTGTTTTAATATACATGTCGTCAGTCTACAATTTTGTTTTGTTGTTCTTTGTTTTATTTGTTAAACTGAGAACCTTTTAACAAAAATAAAGTTTAAAAAAAAACATCTATTAACTCGCTCTCCCATGCCCCACCCTGTCATGAAAGAATACATAAACAATTTATAACTTTATATAGTGCTTTTCTATTTACGCATCAAACAGACAAATCAATGCGCACATCAAATGACTCATCCATTCAGCCGCGCAATCCGTGCCAAATTGCCCCTCCGACCAGGCCAATTCATACACCGATGCAAGGCAACTGGAGGCAAGGGTGAAGTACTGTATCTTGTCGAAGGACACTATGGCACATGACAAGGACAGTGGGATTTGAACCACCAGCCCTTTGGTTCCGCTATACCTCCTGAGTTACGATTGCCCCACAACTCCATGTGTTTGGAGTGAGAGGAAGGATTCTGAACGATACACAGGGGTTAGAGCTGACAAGAGAGGGATTATCGGTGTTTGGTTTAAGTCCTAGAGTCGCGTTAAAGGATCAGCGCCATCACTCATGAATAGTGTAAACATTCTGATTTAAATTATAACTGACTAATTCTTGCTGTTGTGCTGCTTCTGCCCAAAGTGAAAAAGATTAACAACCTTAGCTTTTTGATGGCCAAGTTGTGTTTGGAGGTCAGAGTGTCTTGCTTCTTGCTGTGTGTTCTGGATTTCCCCGTTCCATGGCTGGGCTTTGTCTTGGACACACTGACCGAAGGTTCAGGACTCTGCATTTCTGGAGTGACCACGAAACCAGTTCGATTTGGAGTGGTCTGCAATGAGGGCGTCTTCCCTGTCAAGGAGGCTCGAATGGTAACCTAAAAGAAAAAAGTAAATCAGATGTAAATTAACTCTTGATTGAACTTCTTTGTCTTCATCACAAAAGAGGCAAACTTTGAATCTTCGACGGATGGGGGCGTACCTTGGTTCCAGCAGGGAGACCCTCCAGAGCTTTAGGCTTTCTGAACGTCTTATGAACGTGAGTCCTGTGTTCCACTTTTTCTTTGTAGGAAAGAAAATTTAGTCTGCATTTTCCACAGCGATAGATGCCTTTTCTCTTAAATTTGGAAAAAAACAACAACAACACAGAAACATAAAAACATGATTAATGTGTACTGTGACCACAGGCTAATTGCCAAGATGTTTCATTTGGATTTGCTGAAAGAACATCACAAGTACAAAACTTTGGTGGCTATTATTAGAAGAGCAATTAATTTTGTTTGAGTCCAACTTCACCAAATTTATTGCTGCTTTAGGGCAGGTGAAGAGAAGCAGGTTTTATTGTCTGCTTGTTATGTATTACAGTAGGGTGTTCAGCAGACAACCAAATCAATCTCACCATGGAGTTAGAGCTATTATTCAACACAAGCAACTTCACACTCTCCAAAATATGCTTTTTTAATCTCTGGGTTTTTTTAGGATTCGCAACCTGTTACTGATGCCCGTTGGTATGGGTGAGCTGTTCAAGTTTTTAATTGACTTTTAAACGCCACCCGAAATGCAACAACACTTTAGACTTGCTCCCGTACCTGGTGTTTCATGTAGTGCTGCATGTATATGTGACTACTTCGAAGAACTTTAAGGCAGAAGGGACACAGCAGGTCTTTTGTGTTTTCGTGGACGCTACGAAAATGTGCTTCCACATCTGAGAAGAAAGAGGACCTGAAATTGCACACCTGCAGATCCAGCAAAACAACATTTCAGTTAAAACGAGGGGCTTTTGTCACTTAAATTTGTGATGAGATTAGAGTTCAGTGGACGGGGACAGACCTGGCAGACATATGGCATTTCTCCAGGCTTGTGACTGTTCTTCATGTGGTCCAAGAGCACTTGCTCAGACTCAAACGCCAGCTCACAGATTTTGCAATTGGCTAAAAAGGGAACAAAAAGAAAATGATTAAACTCAATCCTAGGGAGAAAAAAAAGCACTCTGAGCTAACCAAGATTATTTAGGTACTTGTGGATTCGATGGGGCTGTGAGCACTCTCAATGTGACACTGCAGCTGGAACGGAGTCATGTACTGGCGGTAACAGTGCTGGCATGTTGTGTGACTTTCCCAGCTCTCACTGTTCTGCTTCTCCAGCTCCAGGTGGTGTTTCATATGGTTCATGAACCTGAGAGAGAACACACAAACAAGAGCCGTCACTTAAACCTTCAACAGATCACGCACACTTAACACAGTGAGTTGATTTCATGGTGTTCAACATTTAAATATATATTTTTTTATCATATTCTATTTTTGTATTTTTCATTTGACAACTTTACAGTTGCATTCATACAAGACTAGATCCCCAACCCACAACAGCAGGGTCAGAGACACCAGACAGATGAAAAATATAATAATGAAATAAAAATGGGAAACAAGACAAGTACACTAATAGAGACAAAAAAAAGGACAAAAAATATAAGTGAACCACATAACAGAATTATATAATCAATAGTCCCGGGCCAAAAATCTAAAATATCCCCTTGGCCCAGAATGTAGATGTTTTTATTAACATTGAACACTTTCTTCTGCCAACATAGAACAGTGTTATATTTTTTTTAATAATTTAGAACAAAACTAAACTTGATTCTGAATCTGAGAGGTTCGTAACAATATGATCCATTTCCAACATACATTACATTCTTGATCATTACATTGTGAGTATCTAGTATGTCATTGTAATCTAATCTTGCTATTTTGTCAACATAATGTCATTATAACATGTTTTACATCTTACTTGTCCTGTTACATACTCTCCACCACATTTCACGCAGTTTTGGTGAGGTCAGTATTTCTTAACATTTCATGTAATTTTCCTCAGCATTAAGAAAAAAAATAATATCACAAACTATCACTATATTTTCCTCTCCCGATAAAAATAGCTCCGCAATCCATCGTGCTTCAGGACCTTGTGTTTAGGAAAGACAAACCTAATAGACAGAGAAGACAACAATAAATGAGTCGTCAGTGAGATGGGCAGAAACAAAGAATGTGTTGTGATCTGTTAATGAAACCCAATGCTCCTGTTGAAAAGTTTAGAAGGCAGTAGAGAAAGACCAAAGAGCACACGGCACATTGGCATCACTTGAGGAGACATCATCAAACATGGTTCTGCACAAAACTGGAGCTCATGCTAGTTCTCTAGGTGGCACTAATGTACAGAACATCAAAACACAACCACAATATAACAGATAACAAAGAAAAAATCTGTAGCAATATCCCAAGATGAACATGCTGTAAAATATATCAACCATTTAAGTTTTCAGACCTCTTGCAGTCCAACTCACTTAAGTGCAGCTAAAAATGCCCCTCATAAAAGCAATTATTACTGTATTGTAAACAGGTTCAGCAGGAGTTACATTGTAAACAGCAATTTATTATATATAAACTATTTATTGCAAAGGAACATGTCAGTAGAAGTCTGTTTCTGTAGATGTGAGAGCTTTCCAACACGGCATCTGCATTCAAGCTTTCTTTTCTCCATACAGGTTGAGGTTAACAATACCTCAATCAGGACATCAATCTACATATAGTATGTAAAAAAATCTGCAGCAATTCAAGGAATATTTCCAATTTAAAATGATTAACAGGTAAACAGCTGCATTTAAATTAAATTAATGACAAGTATTGGGAAAGTATTATATATTCATAGCCTGCATAGACGCAGTGGTTATGGTCTCAGCCCCAAGGGGTTTAAAAAAGATAAATGAAGTATTCTTCTTGCACCTCACTTCCTAAGCATGTATAATGGCCGTTATAATATCAGCAATTACACAAAGATTTTTGTTGTGCCTAATGATGTAGTACCCCGTGGCTGCAATAAGCACCTCAACAGCTACCTGCCACTGCTGCCCTGACGAGGCATGGCCCATTTTTCAGCCTGTACATTCTGCTACCTCAGCTCCCCTAATAGAAATTTTTATGTGGATGAACTGTGACCTCAACTGTGAGACTGTGGTAGCAGTACAAATGTGTTTCCCCATTAAAAGCAGCTTACAGATGCTTTTTTTGCAATGTTCTGAAGCAAAGTTATTTAATCAAACGAGCAGTTCTTACGCCACCTAAACTAGCAGTCATTTTTCATCTTTAGGCCCATGAGGGAAAATAGAGCGATGCTGTCATCCATCTTGGATGAAAACAGCACTCAGAGCCAACAAAGACGTCCGTGCATTCTTATATTGGCACTCAACTCATATCTCTTCAGCTTGAGTCCCAGTCTGTGTTCAGAGAGTAATTAATTATTGGAGGCTGGCAGATTTGACAGAAGACTCAGTGCAAAAAATAACTCCTAACCAAGATGTGGTATAAAGCAACACTGAAATCACATGTTAACAACACCATAAGACAAACTACGAGGCCAGGCAAACCTAAATATTACAGTTTTCCATAATTCAATCTCCCAAATGTGTCACACCTGAATAAACAAAAGCAGGACATGCATAGTTGATTTGAAGAGGAATCATGTAAAACTCAAATACTCCAAGTCTGTCAAGCTTAATCTGGTTAAAAAAAACAACAACAACCAAGTACACTGAAATGACATGAGGATTATAAACCCAGACTGCGTCAAGTAATTAACTAGGACTCAGATCAACCCAGTCTTAATATGTGTTTCATTATTGTCTCAAGGTTAGCTTTTCACATTGTGACCAAAGCTGAAGGTGTAAATCAAGAGTTTCAACAGCCTGTCAGTCATGTCACAACAAGGAGCTAACCTGGTGTCAGTGTGGCACCCTACTCTTACCTACTATAAACTCTAAAGTTAATGTCACATGCTCCATGCTCCTTGTTCTATGCCACACAGAGCCCTGGAGCACAGTGGATGGCACTGAAGGACAACACAAAACCAGTTTGTCATCTTCTAATCACACACATTTCACTGCTTGGTTGCGAAGAGATAAAGTGGTCAGGCCCATGCACATTTCCATTATAGAGTCACCATGCCTCGCTGACTAAATTATTATTTATTTAAAGTATGGTTTTCCTGTTTCACTCACTCAAAACAGTAAAACATATAAACACCTGTTCATTGCAGAACCACCATTTGTTACCTTTTGCAGTAACAGCTGTTACATACACACATACACTGAACATATACACTGAATAAGTTTAACCAGTTATTTCACCACATGCATTTTACCAAAAGGTTTAATTCCTATCAAGTACGCTGAGATATATTCACGTTATATCGTTTCATTGCAGATACCATTGCAAATGTTTGTAAATAGTAATGTACACTAAATAAATATGACACCACTGACAGCAGACCACAAAAAGAGGCTGTAGCGGTAAATAAAATATCTAAATATTAACTTCTATAAATGTGATGAAAGTCAACACAACATGGTCTTCGTTGTCGTTTAGAATTTGGAAATCGTACATACTTTGTGTTGAATGCAACAAATCCCACATTAATACCTGATGTTGTTCTTGAGGATCTTCAAACAGCTCTGGCATTTGAATGTAGTGTTGGTCTTCTGTGCCTCTTTCTTCAACCCATCTCCTTCAAACTGGCCGTAGTAGAAGTCTGCCACCAACATGATGCGCTTGTTCGCACCAACCTGGATTATTGATGACTGGACTGTACTTTCCCCCACATTTGAGCCGCAGCTCTGAGACAGATCATCACACAAACAATCAAAGTTCATAACAATGTCTTTTAAACATGAATGCAAATACATAGTTGGCATGTTTTACAAAATGAGAATTACATTTGTTAAAAAAAAAACCTACATTTAGGTTAGATCATCATAGGATTTTCTAAGTATACAAAATAAGTTACAGTGGTGTGAAAAAGAATTTGCCCCCTTCCTGATTTATTTTTTTTACATGTTTATCACACTTAAAAGCTACATGGCCCTGTGTGAAAAAATAACTGCCCCCTAAACCTAATAACAGGCTGGATCACCCTTAGCAGCAAAAACTGCGTTTGCAATAAATTGCATTTTGGATTGATTTGAAATTTTGGACTATTCACCTTTGCTGTACTATTGTAATTCAACCACACTGTAAGGTTTTCGAACATGAACCATCTTTTTAAGGTCATGTCACAGAATCTCAATAGGATTCAGGTCAGGACTTTGACGAGGCCACACCACAGTATACATTTTGCTTTTTGGCTCATTGTCCTGACGCAGAACCTAAGTTCGTTTAAGTTTGAGGTCAGAAGTCCAAAAAGTTAAACTTTGTCTCATCAGACCACAGAGTAATTTCCTAAAAGGTCTTAGGGATCATCAAGACGTTTTCTGGAAAAATTGAGACGAGGCTTAATATTTTTGCTCAGCAGTGGATTTGGTCTTGTAACTCTGCCATGCAGACCATTTTTGCCCAGTCTTTTTCTTATGGAGGAGTCATGATCCATGACCTTAACTGATGCCTGCACTTCTTTGAACGTGGGTCTTTAGTGGCGTTTTGGATGAGTCGTCGTTGCGCTCTTGGGGTAATTTTGTTCAGCCGGCCACTCCTGGCACAGTTCACCACTGTTCCATGTTTTTGCCATTTTTCTATAATGGCTCCCACTGTGGTTCCCTGTAGTCTCAAAGCTTTAAAAATGGCTTTATCACCTTTTCCAGACTGACAGATCTCATAAATCACTTTATTTTTCATTTGTTCCTGAATTTCTTTAGATCTTGGCATGATGTCTAGCTTTTGAGGATCCTTTGGTCTGCTTCAATTCATCAGGCAGGTCCTATTTAAGTGATTTCTTGATTGCAAACAGGTGTGGCAGCAATGAGGCCTGCGTCTGGTTAGAGAAATTGCACTCAGGTTTGATAAATCACAGTTATGATTTAACAGGTGGGGGAGCAATTACTTTTTCACGCAGGGCCTTGTAGGTCTGGATATTTTTTCTCACTTAATAATGAAAACCTTGATTTAAAAACTGTATTTTGGCTGTACTTTTGTTGTCTTTGACTAATCTTTAAAGGTATTTGATTGTCTGAAACATTTAAGTGACAAAGATGCAAAAAAGTGAGAAATCAGCAAGGGGGAAAATAACTTTTCACACCACTGTAATGTTGTTGAATTACTAGATGGAGGTAGTCAGAAAAGTAAACACTGGTTTTCATTATACAAACTGCAAATGTGTTATTTTGAAAATGTATGTTTTGAATTATCATCAATATCACATTGAACTTACTGTTATGTGAGTTTTCTGTGCATCCTGTTGAGGGAGCTCTTTTTGGCAGTTGGTGCTTTTATAGGTAGATTTCGAGACACCATTTTCCAATGGGTTAGTTACAGTCTCCAGCCCTTTAGAAAAACAAGACAGAATCATTTATAAGCAGAGTACCAATGTGCAAAGAGTTACAAATACAGCAGTAAATGAGAAATATGACTCTACTATAAATACAAACGTACCCAAATCCGTCTTGGCTCTTTTTGTTATACTGTCTGCTTGCTTTGGCTGCAAAGTTCGTTTGAGTAAACCTTCATCTGTTTAAAAGGACAAGATGAAACATGAATATCTTAGTCATTGCCCCCTGACAGGTCTGAAAGAATAGTAAAGCAAAGATGACTGATTTGTTTAGTTTTTTTTACTGTACCTTTATTAGTGCTATTGGTCTGGAAAGGGACAGAAATAATTTGAGGAGCCTGTGAGTTGGTCCGGTTGGGCTTTAACTGATTGGACTGTGCAGAATAGACAGCGGGGCTCTGGACATTGGACAGAGTCACAACATTGTTGCTGATTTGCTGCACCTGAGGCCTGTGGACTACACCGGGGATTATCGTCGCTGGAGTGACCTGCTGAAAAATCTGCCGCTGACCCGCTAAAACAGAGAAAAACACGGATTCAGGTGAGATTGTGACACAACACAACATATGCAACATCAAAGCCAATGACACTCACCTGGTACAATTGTAAATGAAGTGCCAGGTGGATACTGTGACCCAAGAGAGGCGATGAAGTCAGTGCTGTTTGTTATTTGTGGAGAAGTGACAATGAAGCCCTGAAAATGTTGGAATCCAAAGATCAGTACAGTCACATTTCACATAGAAAACCATATAATAAAACCAAAATCTATTCAAACAGTAACACACTGGTTCTTTCTGGATATTAATTGGTAATAATTCTTACCTGGTTATTGACAATAACCGGTTGTGGCGTAACTGTGGACACGATGGGTGCTGCTGTGTTCAATGGTTTTCCAGTTACACTTAGAGGCAGTATGATTGGTGAAGAGACTGCAGGAGGTTGAGAAGCAGGGAGTTTGACTTCTTGCTTTCCTGTACTGGTCCTCTGAGGAGGGGGTGGTGTGGCTTTGCTATCCTTTTGGTTATTAGCTGTTAAAACATTTGAAAAGACAGACATTAGCGTATCAACGTGATAATGGTATGTGTAAAAAATCTGTGATAATATGTGCACTATCGAAATATAGTGATTAATGTATAGTTGGAAAATTAAATACAACATACATAAAACTCCAACAAAGATGGGTTCGTCGTCATCATCATCATCATCTACCAAGTTAACCTCAGGAACTTGTCTCTGCCACGGCTCCAACTCCTCCTCTACACATTCCATAAAGAGTTCAGACATGTTGGACCTGCAACAAAGTGATAAAATTCTCATTCAGTGTTATAGATACAGAAAACTTATGTAGTTTGTATCAACCCTCACGGCTTGTCAAATTACTCTTTGTACTGCCGGGTGACACCCTCCGTCCGCACAGCTGATCAGAGGTATGCAGCTTACGTCACTGGGACACGAGTGCCGGCCACCCCCCATTCACTCACAGACCTATCGGGGTTGGCTGAGAAGCGCGCGAAAACGCCTCTTGGAAGACCTCACTCTTTAATGATTGGTTGTTGAGTCACCCAAGTTACGGATGTCACGGTACCCGTCATCTTTAAATGACAGCGGTAACGGCTGTATGCAGTGGTTTGTTTAAATCTGCAGAGCGGAGGATATCGAGAATCTGTCAAGAGCGATCGGTTGTTTAAAACTGTTCAGAGAGAGACGGGTGTGGTCTGTACGGGTTTGGTGCACACACGGAATAAGCTATGTTTGATCGTGTAAGTTCATTTTGATTCTCTGTTGTCGCGTCACAGAAAATGTAAATATTTTTCTGACGTGTTTTGTTTTTGTTATTTTTTTGTGTGTGTGCAGGGTCTGGCTGTGAGGTTATTTGTACGGGAGGAATGTAATGCAGATGGAAAAGACACTGATTCCTACATAAAGAAAGCGCACTGGATGGAAAGGGAAGAACACGGGTGGAACACGAGCATTGTATATATGGGGAACATGGACATTGTATGTATCGGAGAACAACATTTGGTGAAAGACAAAGACTGCTTGGTTTCCTCAATACAAGAGTGAAATCCACACCAACGTGTTGTCCATTCTATTTTCTGTTTTTTGATCATTTGTTTATTCTGTTCGTTCGGGTTTTCTCATCAGTTGCCATTGCCGGTGGTATGTGTCACAAGCCCATACGTCCCTGTGGCACGGTTAACATAACAGAAAACACTCATCCACTACCCATAAAGCCAGGGAGGTGAGGGTGCCTGGCTGGCACCCCGGTAAAATATATAAATAAACTAAAAATAAATAACAAAAAGTCAAACCATCACAAGTTATAACCAAAGAAACTAAAAAAAATCAAGTCACAGTCGCATAACTCGAAAAAGCATGCCATTACAGGTATGTGGTATGTATGATTACGGTATATTTTGGATTAAGCAACATTGATTTTTTTTTCTATATTAGTTTTGTGTGTCATGGACTATATGACATTAACTATCCAACTGACATGAAGTGCATTTATCCAAACTTCCATTGAAGCTGACATTTTGCATATGATCTTCAAGAAAAAATAAAACAACACAGGTTTCCTGATCTGATGGAATTTGTTGCCCACCAAGTTAAGGTTGCCAATGACCCACTGTATGGAGACATCTTGGATGCCACCTCAGGTAGCCAGAGAAGGACAAAGAAGAAAGCCAGTTCAGGAAAATGTGAGTCCAAAAAGAGTAGCTTCACCATGAGTGTGTCTGCTACTGACATGGATGCCCCTCAAGGCCTCTTGTTTCAGATGTCTTCCAGCAGGTCATCTACCTAAGAACTATAAGAAAAAGGTCTTGTCCCCAGACTGTTCCCTTAACCATTCTGCATGTGATAAAGAAAGATCCAAGTTCAGAGAAGAATAGGGCAGATGATGGCACACAGGGAAG
>JAPTHA010000018.1:26100274-26114882 GCA_029814585.1 Gymnapogon annona | reverse complement strand
GTGTTATTTTTTTTAAAGTTGCATTGAGTTTTATGATTTTCTTTTTGGTTCAGAAAAAAAGTATTAATGTAGTTTAGTTCTTTTTTTTTGTTGAAAGCAAAAATCCTGTTCAAGGTAAACAGCTGGATGCTTTTAACTGGAGTGGGTTAAGTTACGAGGACACATTAAAGTCTGAAAATGCTAAGTAAGATTATAAAATGAGACAAGGATATTAATGATGTTCACAATATTCATTACAACATCAAAAATAACTGAGTTCAAAATTAATATGAATGCATTATCTTTTCATTCAAAAGAGGCCTCAACAGTACGACCATGTTGCATTTTTCCTGGACTGTGGGTGATGTCGACGGTGTCTGGTTTTGTCCAACAGGTGGCAGTCTGGATTTAACAACAGAGGGCAAGAGGTGCCTGCACACACCAGCGTTCAGGCGAAGAGGCCACAAAAAAAACATTGCTGTCACTATGACAAAAATCTATCATTCTCTTTAATTACTTTTTGATATCAGTTAAGAAGTTAATAATGTTTGTAACTATGATAACATGTAGAAGTAAATAATAGAAAAAAACCAAGAGCGCATCGTTGTTACACCTTATACTATTTAATCAGATTACAGTATGTTTTTTTTTTTAAATTGCATTGAGTATTATTTTCACTACAGAACGGGATCTTATATCTATTCTACATTTTAAATCAGATGAGGGGGAATTTCAACTAATTTTCTGCACTTTGTACTGTTATTTGAAATGAGCACTGGCATCATTTTGGAGAATTTCTACAGTGGTGTCCCTTATGACAACTAGCACGCACAGACATATATGATGCTCATGATTTGACCTAAAAGCTACTTTTTAAAGCAAAATCTGTGCTGTTTGAAACAGCTGTTGCCTCCTCTGTCCAAAACAGCCCCCACCTAATGTGACAATACAATTGAATACTCTACTTATAAGTGACTGGAACTGTTTGAAGTGAAATATGTAGCAGTGATAAATGTGATGACACTAATACATTCAATGAGTGGATCTGTGATCAATATAAAAACTGTTCCCTTAGGTCCTTTCTGTGAAGTCGGTTTTATATCTGTTATATTCAAGTTTTCAAGTCACATTGAAGTTAATGTGAACTGTGAAATAATGTTATACTCACCTTCAAGACATTTATTTCTCTATTGTAATCAACCATGCAAACTATACATAGCCCAGTATACATTGTTCTAGATTGCACTAACACTTTATGAGTGATAAGATTAAATCAGTATGAAATAAAATCCTAATATAAAACAGAACAGTGACCTCTCATTTAAAGTACATTTTGTCCTGTCTGTGTTGATGAACAGTCACCTGAGTCAATGATGATGATGGGAACTGTGCCAGAAGTGTTGGTGGTTCATGGAATCACTGATACTCCTCTAGGTGAAATAAGTCTCCCACAAAAACATCTGGATGGGGCTGGATGATGTGCCCCTAGTGATGAACCAACACCTTCTAAATGGTTTCAGTTCCAATCTTTGGCGTGCTATTATCTTATTCTATCCCAGTTGTTGACCTGCACCAAACACACTTGTTCGAGTTAAGGTCAGGAATCAATCTGACCAGTAAAGTGTCATCTTCCTTTTCTTTCTGTCTTGCAAATTGGTCAAACTTGCTGATAACTAATGAATGTTTTGTTTAAAGCTGAATTGAATGTGTTACAGCAATAAGCTAATTTATGGTTACCACTCGCTTCATATACATTATCTTCTGTACAATTACACTATTAAAGTCTCCTTTTTTTACTTTGTTTTACTGTGAATGCACGAATTAAATGCAACACTCCACTTCCCTCCTCTGGCCTGCAGGCATTTGAAGAAATGTCCCATTTACATATTTTCCATTATTCATTTTTTTAATACAATTGTGTCTTTGCTCAGATAAGGGAAAGCGTTGTAGGGTATTATATTTATCCTTTAATAGATGTAGTTAAGTGAAAAGGATGTCCATGATTAATGTATAAGGTCTCTGACTTACAAGGAGATCACTTCATTGAGATTTTGCAGCTCAACTCCCATCTTCTGTAGATTTCATGTGGTTTAAGGACAATTCTCAATAAAAATTATAAACTTGCTACACCTGGATGTCAGGAGTTGAATATTGTTGGAGATGCTTTGATCATTTTATAAGTGTTCCTCATAGAATAGGACCTGAATGATTTACAATACCTTGTCTTTATTCATTATTAAACCTTCACTGCTGCTCTTTTTTTTGCACGTCTGGTCAGATGCTAAACTGCGTTTTGTTGACCTGTGCATGTGCAATAGCAATAAAGTTGAATCTGAATCTGAACAATACCTTGTCTATAGCGAGAAGATGAACACGCCTCACCAACTATTTTTAAGAAAAAAATAATTAATCATTTTTCATTATTAAATCACTTAAGATGCAAGTTATGCAATATCCTGCTGGAGGGAGTGTATTTTTTTTTTATTTTCTAAGAACTTGCGCGTCTCGCATAACCGATATGAAGCAGCCGTCAGTGCACGGTTCCAGCCTGGTCTCCCAGCAGCGCGGAGGAAAAAAGTAGTTCCATCCGAGTGAAGGGACTTCGCTGTAGCCTGCAGTAAATGTACAGTGTTTTCAAATAGGAGTCGCCGAGAAATGGTGATGTTGCAGTAGATTATCCATTAATCTACTCCAGTAAACCCGGCACATGTTAAATGCAACAACGCATTTTTCATCAGATTATTCTAAAACCAAGCTGCGAACGCCGAGGAAACAAAACGTTAGTGACCTAAACACACCTGTGGACGCGTGTCGATCCGCCGATGTTTTAATCCGAAGCATCAAATATTAGTATGAGATATTTGTAAACGATCTGTGTGGTTTTATCCATTCAATATTTCAACTGACAAAGAAAAGTTTGCATGTGGTAAAAAATATCACATAAACGTCTTCTTTATTTCTTTATGACCACGGACTAGTGATGGATAAAAATGTTTACAATAGCCTTAAGGGTATTTAAGTCAAAAAGTGGACTAATTTTGTGTTATTTTAATTAGAGCTGCAATCAGTGCACCACCTCCTGGACAAGTAGTACTACACCCCCACACTGCAGCATTAACTGGTACTCAAATATATGCAATATTATTATTATATTATATATTATTAATATTTTTACGGGTTTAATGCATGTACAGACAATAAGCATGTGTTTTTATGGTTCCTCATATGTAACCTATAGCAAGACCTATTCTTGTGCTTTAAAGTGGATTAATTTTTTACAGCGAAGCTATAATTTTAACTCATGCACATTCCTCATAACAGTAGCAATAGCAGCTCATACGTCCTCTGTGTCCAGCCTGGTCAAATTGCTTTTTATATTCAAGCCGTACTGTTTCTTGGCTACTTCTTTTAACTATCTGCTTCATACCAAGAGAGTTGTCCCTCTCAATTTCGTCGTACAGTGTATATAATACTGTAAAGGCATTCCATTCAATTCAATTCAATTGGATTCAATTCAATTCATTTCAGTTCAATTCATACCCTAAATGCAGGCTGAGCCAGCGTATTCTATTAATTTGACCCGCGCTTTTCACTTCCAATTTGTGCACTTGATAAATTCCATGACAGGTGTATTTGACTCCTCATGTACTCCACGCTACAACTTTCTTTCGGTAATTAATTCATTGTGCTGTGAAAGTGTCAGGGTGTGAATTTAATAATGTAGCCTGTGTGGGTGTGTTGTAGTTTTTTTCTTCTTCTTCACGAACTAAAACAAACTGATTGTATTGGTCGGGGCGTTGAAGAGCTGACAGGTAGTGTGTGTGTATGTGTATGTGTGTGTGTGTGTGTGTGTGTGCTGAGGTCCAGACTGTGTCCTCGGGTCATATAGTGCGGAGGTGGAGGTGTGCTGCATCGCTGTGGCCCAGGACAGTGTGCTCACATCCCGCAGCATCTCCCGCTGTGTGGGACCGTCATGTCACCGTGCTCAGCGGAGGGATACAATAACCAATGTCATCGTGGTGCTGAGGCTTTTTGCAAAAGCAAAAATGTCTGCCTAAGGGAAACTCGTAACTGATATATATAGAGGATATTTTTTTCCCCAGGTATTGGCGATTAAACCCACATTTCGCTGTTTCGTGGTCGTATTTTCAAGAAAGTGAGCCTTCACCAGATCACCCTAGTCGGGATTTTAACCGGAAAAAGGTAAAATATGAGTGGGAGTTTGCAGTGAGCTTTTCGGACCAGTGAAAGAAGTTGGGAGTTGAGAAAGACCATCACTACGTTTTGTGTTAACGAGCACGGGTTCGAGGCTGTCATTTGCATTATATGTTAAACGTGGTCGCGTGTTGACGTCGTTTGTGTTTTTTTTTATTGTATTTTTTTTTTGCGTTTGACTCGTTTGGACGGCAGGGTCTTCTCCCCGTGCCCGTGTCCTCATGGACCCAAAAAGCGCTGCGGTCTCGGTGGCTATTTTCAATCCAAATGAGCCAGTAACTGCAGCTAGCATTAGCAGCTAGCTAAGTGACATTATTACAGCCTCGGCTAACAAGCAAACGATAAGCATCGATTTGTGCTAATAACGTTCGCCCTTCTGATCACTGACAGTAACCGCGTCGGTCGAAGCTACTGTCAGCCGGTTCAACGAATTGCCTGACGGTGCCGTGTGCACTGTTACTATAGAGAAACAATGTTTGTGCGAATATTAATGCGATGCTGTGCAACTCCCGTTCCATCCATTCACTGTCGTGTTACACCTCCCGTTTAATCAGACTGAATGCGGAGGACAAAAAGTACTGGACGCGCTATTTGCACGTTTAGGTGATTTATAACACGAGAGCGCTGTCACAGTCTGCACATGATGTAAAAACCAACTTAACTTTAGAGTGATGGTCTTTATCCTGCATCCATAACAAATGCCTCCTGTCATGGCAGTCATTTCCTGTGCCACTCAACCTCTGTTAAATAAACCAACAAAGATGTGACCTGATGCACTGTGTGTGTGTGTCTGTGCGTATGCATGCGTGTTTTTTTTCTCCAGATTTCTAGATCGTCAGGATGAATCCTCAGCAGCGGATTGCCGCTCTCGGAACAGACAAGGAATTAAGTGACTTGCTGGATTTCAGCGCGGTACGGTGGCTTTTCACACTTTTCACTTTTTTCACTCTTTTGGTGTCATGACAGCTCAGAGCCTTAACGGCCCAGTCACTAAATACAACTTCAGCATCTCCAATGCAAAAACGATGCTCCTACCATTTCAGATTGTACATGTGGCTGAGCACCATCATTGATTTTTGGAGCTGACAATGTAGCTATCATTTCATAACCTAATTGCTCTGATTTACCATTTTTGCTCCTTGTCTTCTTTTCAGATGTTCTCGCCACCTGTAAGTGGAGGGAAAAACAGGCCCACCACGCTTGGGAGCAGCCAGTTTAGTGCATCAGGTAGGATCTGATCTATCGCACCTCTTTCAATAAACGCTGTGATGTGTAGTCCGTCTTCATCCCCTGCTTTCTGTGACATGTAAGCCTGCTCATTGAAATCAGTCGTCGTTTGCAAACATGTCCTTTTGTTTAAATGAGGTTTAGATGTATTTAAAATACAGGCTTAAGGAGAAGAGATGACATGTGAATTCTTTCTACACTGCTCTCAGGGGCTTTCTTCTCATCTGGAGCTTGAAACATGAGCTGCCCACCTGGAATTGTAGTGCCAAGCTGTAGTAAAGATGTAGAACAAAGCACGGTTTAGGGTTTGGACATGTGTAACTGTTTTATTGATCCAATTACGATCATGGTGTAGTACAGGAGACGGTGGTCGTTTTTTACCCAGCTGTCATAAGCATGAATAACTCAGGCATTTAGTGGCTGCTTTGATAAAGACGTGTTGGTAAGTGGCAGCGCAGGCAGTGACAAAAACCTGGAGCAATACATGGCTCACGGTTTAATATGAGTCCGTGTGCTGGAGGGAGCAGATTACGCATGCTTTAGGAGTATTTGAGTCAAACCAATTGAATCTGGAGTAATACACAATCTGATCTGGGTTGTGCTGTATTTTGTTAAATTTTGACTCCAGTCTCTTCTACAAGTACTTGCCCTTTGTTGTCTCTTTGTTTATGTCTTCCTCTTTCTATTGACAAAATAGTGCACATGCTTTGGTGTTTTTATTTATTTATTTATTAATTCATGTATTTTTTTGTAATGAGCTCAGATTGTCTGCTTTGGATCACTTCCGAGCTATAAACGCTACGGGACATTAATCTGAAGCACATCTATTGTCTGATGTGCTGCTAGAGTAATTCAACAATCAGGCATTATGTTTTCTGAAAGCATGTTTTGTGCGTGTCCACAAAGCTGCGTTGTCTTCAGTTATATGTGAAAGGGAAGACGCACATTGCGTGGAAACTAAAGGGAAAGACAAAGAAACGAAAATTAGTTGTGTACAACCTTATCATTCATGCATGGAGGATCCTCTTTGTGTGCCCACTTCAGTTACAGAAATGAGAAGGAGAGAAAATAGTTTCAGGATAGATACAATGTGTCTAAGATGATCTTCACACAACTTTTACAAATGCCCAAATGTGTCAGAATCCACAAGCAAATACCAAGCAATTTGATGACACGTGAAAGTCGACAAGTACATACCTTTGCCTAGGCACCATGATACAATGACTATACTATGATTAAAAATGTAATGCATTTGTTTTTGATCATTAACCGTATTAATGCTGCCACATATATTTTTCATCTATAGACAATGTACAAAGGAGATAAAGTAATCAGTTTGGCAGGAACATTTTACAAATTCATTTTGGCAGAAGTTGCCAGCAAAAGTATCCAATAGCTAATAATAGTATTGTAAACTGAATTACTTGAAGGGAAAAATAAGCCTAAAAAAAGAACTGCAAGTTGAACTACATGTGTTTAATCATTTCTATCTTGACTCCAGGTGAATGTTTCAACCAAATGTTTTTGAGTTATTCCTGAGATATAAGATGCTGATTTAAAAACTGCTTATGAAGGTGTGTTGAAACATTTAAAAATCGTAAAAACGTAGATATTGATGGTTCTCTTTTATTGGTTCACATTGGCCTCTAAAAATCACAATAGGTCAAACTCTATGTCAGATACACATTTGTAAATGATGTATGTATCTTATAGCAACAGGAATTATTCAATCACTAGATGTGTAATACTGTATATATTTTTTATCCACTTTTTATGATTCATTTTAACTAACTATCTGGCACACACCGATAGAGAGTTGTCCCTCTCGATAGATAGTTGTCAGCTGTCAAGTTAGTTAGATTCTGATGACCAATTTAGGTAGAATAATTCTTGAATATGATTAGTTTCTGATTCTTTCTGTACAACAATGAGCCGATTATAAATGTGGACCCAACACAATATCTGAGGACGTTACCATTGGCTTTGAGAAACGTCAATCAACATTTAATGAACTGTTTTCTGATATTTTACAGAGCAACTACATATTCAGTAAATGTGTTTGTTATTTGTAGATCATGTATAAGACAACTGTGTGTCCTGAGCGTGTTTTGTGCACGATGTGCAGGTGGAGGCTATGGTGTGTTTTATGATTTTATGGACTATGATGTGAACGGCCTCCTTTAGGCTGGAACTTTGCACACTGTGACTCTAAAACTGACGAGCATCAGCAGGCTACCTTTGTTTGGAATAGAAAAGAACTGGAGACCGCTGTAGTCTCTGTGTTGTCCAGTGCCCATTCAGCGTTGTTTTTTAAAGCCATAAAACAGTCTGGACGTACTGTCACTTTTACCTTTTATTCATGCATGTCATTTTTATATAGAGGTTTTTTTTTTGTTTTTTTTACAATTATTCTGTCTTCTTTGATTATTAATCTTCAAGTTCAGCTAAACTGTGACAGACATTATCTGTATATAGTTTAATAGTGGTATTAAGTCACTGTTGTATTAGATAAAATTCTATATATAGTTATAGATCTTTTTAAAATGATCTACAATAGTATTGGAAATGGACCCTTAGGGTGGTCCACAGTAGGATGGTGATGGCTGTGCAGGTGACGTCATACATTATCCCCCCTCTGTGTCTGTTTCTTGTTTCTTTTATGTCAACAGTCAAAACACTCACACCCACATATAAACTCTTTGTTAGGCTTGAGGGGTTTATCGGCCGTTTAACCTTCACTGGTACCTGGTTACATTTAGATGAATCAACATAACCTCACATTTTGCTTTGGCACAACGTGGCTACATGAGGAGAAATTTTTTTCCAAAACCGGGTAGTTTGGGCTGTGGTCTTTGTTGCTGTTGAAGACAAAATTATGTTAAGTTAGAAGCTTTAATATTTGTTGTTGATGCATTACGCTAATACCATCATACCAAATGTGCCATTTTCTTGTCATCTACCAAGTAATATGTGACTGTAATAAATTGTATATGGATATCTTCTCAAAATGTATCACAACATACTGAAATGGCAGTATATTTGTATCAGTATTTTACTCAGGACACGAGATGACCACATTCATACTATTAACTGATGTAATATGCTATGAACGGGCTTCAAACTTAACATCTACGTGTTTAAATTGATCATATTTTACTAGGAAAGAAGAGTACAGCATTCTGTCACTGTCAGGTTAATTGAGTATGTTTTATTGAATAAATCTCAGAAAATAGTTTGCAACATTTTTGGTAAATATTTTGACCTAAATACCCCTGGGATAAACAAGTGTGCTGTGTGTCTATTGTGTTTTAGTGCAATATCTGTTCTCCACTTTATCTGTGTTTGAGTTTGACAGACAGCGAGACACTCATGGACTTGATAGTGGATTCAGGTGCACCATGTACACGTTTTAACACCCCTAAACATTTTTTATTCACTCTCCTCAACTCATCTGGATTTAACTAATCAAAGTGCTGAGACGTTTACACTGGGTAATTATTAATACAGTGCTTTATTTGTTTCAGTTCCAATAGGTCCTTTATCTGTAACTGATGTAGTGAGCCCCTTGTCATTTCTTAAACAACCATTAGTTGGATCGAAAATATAAAGATTTGACTATGTTTGAGTTGTACGTGGTTTTATGAGTCCAGATTGACCCACGAGTGATGGATGACAAGAGAGGCAGATGACACAGTGTTTCTGCTGGTAAGGTTTTGCTATGGCACGCCATAAATTTAATGTAAAAAATCAATAACAGGCTTCCAGTTTATATCAAGTCTTGAATTTCACATCTGAAGGTGGAACAATGGTTGTAGTAATGGCATCTTCATATGGTTCTGCTGGCTGTCACCACTGGATCAACTGCCCATTTGCACTTGCACTATGGTAATTACACTTGAACAAACTCCCCCAAATGTGTTGTCAGAGACGTTCAAAGTCAATCTTTAAAAATGGAGAACAGAAACCAACCTGTGCAACATCATCACATCAAGAAGCACTGAAGTGATTACCCAAACCCATCCAGCCTAGCACCTACAGTGCAAGTCTATGGGGGCAGTGTTATGAGCACGGGTTTATTTAGACTGATAGATGTATTGACCACAAACAGAGAAATCGCAGAAAAGGGCTCAGTCAGACAGCAGTGAGCCAAGTATCGCAGGTCTAAGTTACATTCCACCAGTGTGTTTGAAACAATGCCAAAACCAGTGCATGCCATAATCAAATCTGAAGGCTTTTCAACAAAATATTAGAGTGCAGGGCTTTTTTTTGGCTGAGCTATGCATATTTTTGTGATCATTTGTTTTCATTAAGTACAGAAGAGTTTATATTTGGAAACAACTGGCCTACACCTCAAATACTGTACATATTCACTATATGCTTTACACTACAGTACAGGTCCAGTGGTTGCAGTTTTGTGATTTAAACATATTGCCCAGCCCTAGAATAATATTATTGCTTAAAAGTTCTTTGCAAATGTTGTAAAAGTATGCACCACTATGAACCGTTCTCCCTTGAAGTGCATATACAGGCCTGTAATGGGTTAATCCCTCCTCCCCTCGGTCTGCTATATGTGCTCATGTCTCTGATCCTCAAGGTAGGGGAAGAAGCACCTACATAAGTGATTGTGAACATACGGCAAGTGACTGCGCAGACACAAGTGTGGAAATTGCTGGGAATGAGAGTTTGGATTATTGCATCTCAGCTGGGCATAGCCAGATAATTGAGGTAGAGTGGGACTGGCAAGACCCTTCAAAAGTGTGCCAGAGGAAGATGGATAGGAAAAAATAGCCAAAGTGGCTCTGACCGAGATTCATCATTTCTTCCTTCCAGCTGTGTTGATGATGCAAATTTGATGAAGCCATTGACTCTTTAGTGTAGCCGGGCAGTCGGTGGCGTTGTTGAGCAGAGCGATTATCATTTTGTGGTTTGTAGTGGTTACTTTTTTGTGTGTAATGAGTTGCGTGTCAATAGGTCTCTGAGTGAGTAAAGAGAAAAGAAAAAAAACAAGTGACTGCACTTGGATACAGAACACATGACAGTGCGACTCCCTGATCTGTACTTCTGTGTGAGTCAATATAAAAAAAGAGGGCTACAGCTCATGAAATTATAAAACACAAGATTTGTATCGCTGTAAAATGTCTTCATCGGGGGTTTAAGTGTACACAATCACCTTTTGTCAACCTTTTGTCAGTCGTTGTAAATGAATATGTTAATTAAATGCAAGTATAGAAGTTAATTTTATTAAGCAATATCTATATAAAACCGTCTTCTTTTATATGTGACATTTTCCTTTCTTTTTTACACCCGCTGTTAATTTTTCCTCTCATTCTCATCCCTCTTCAAGCGGGTCTCCAGATGAGGAGGCTGCCTCATCCTCTCAGTGGAAAAGCTTTTCTCTGTGAATTGAGTAGGTACTTGTGCCGAATATATCTGTTTCGGGAATTGACGAGAGTCAGTGCGGTTTGTATAATCTAAGGAAGGCTGAGACGTCAACCCCCGCCAGACCCGTGGCACACTGAGAAGTGTTCATTTCTACTCAGTCCACATTTTGCTTGGCATTCATTATTTGTATACATGGATTTGGTGCAGTCATCAGTTTAACATTAATGCTGCTCTCAGTTCATTTATACAGGAAACCATTATGCTGAATGGAGCTGAAGGCTCATTGACATGAAACAAAGTAGAGCTGTGTTTTGCATGTGTTTATATTAAACTGATGGTCAATTAAACTTGTCAAAGTGGGAATATTTGAATTTTCATAAGGAGAATTTGTGGGACATTTCCATGATCTTATTACCTAGGTCTGATATCTACTTCTTGTCATTGCAGACTCGTCACTGGTGCAGTATATGAAATGATCTCACATCAGGAGTATTTTTCGTTCTTTGTTGGTCTTTTTGGAGCTCTGGGAGGCTGCAGCTGTTTATGAATGACACTCCCCACTAGAGTATGTGAAACTGGAATCCCCATATGATAGTAAAACAGTAATTCCCACATACTCTTGATATAATGTATTTGACTTTTTTTCATTTCTGTCTCTTTTTCACCGTCTTTTTTGATATTGCTATGTTTTCTAAGTGTCTTGACCTGATTTTCCCAAACCAAGGATCAAGACGCAAAATGGGCAAGGGAACCATTTTTATTGAGTCACCCACTTATAACCCACTTATAACTTGTAATGTTTTAGTTTATTAAAATGTAGTTCTGTGATTAATTATAACATTGAGCAGAGTGCATGTTTAGGTTTTTGAGCATTTCTGTGTAGTTTTCTGTGTAGTTTTCGCTAAAATTGACACTTGCTACAGGGATTAATGACAGTATGAATTAACTGAATGAATGTCCAACTATCCTACTGCTACTGCAAGCTTAAAATCTATAGAGAGTTTTCAGCGTTTTGTTAATGTGAAGACCTTCAGAAGTACCTGTGTAATTTATCAGACACTCTGCAAACTGAGTCTAAAGCATAAGGTGTGAGACGAGCTGTAGGTTTTTGTGTTAATTCTCCAGAGCTGCATTGTCCTCCCAGTTCATGCACTTCCGTTACAGCCAGTGCGTTTGTGTGTTTGGGTTCTGCCTCTTGTGTCAGTGACTAATCTTGTTGTGCTGGCTGTCGGTGTGAGGAGACGAGAGGAGGGGACCCTTGAGCCCCGGTAGGAGATGGTAATCAGACTAGATGACAGCCACTAGCCTGTAGAGTAAACAGCTACTATTGTTATATTCACTGTGTAATGGTCCCAGTTGGTCTGCAATATGTCACACTGGTGTTATCACGCTGCCTGAGTTTGGACCCAGGTTTCATTACTGTAAACATCTACCTGTAGTTAAAGTAGTTACACGTTTATTTAGCTGGGCATGTCATCAAAAATGAGACAAACTCCCACATTTTTTCCACTGTTACACTTTAAAGAAGATGACACGTATCTACAAAACATCATGTTTGTCAGAATGAAACTTATCTACAGCTCTGCTCAGTGGAGCGTGATTTGTGGTCAGAGAGATGTCACTGACTTTCTGTTTAAAGATATTATAATTTGACAAAGTGCGCCATGTTGGAGACATGTCTCACTTCATGACATTTTGCTGTTGAAATAAATTACTGTCTCCTAAATGTGTATCTTGGTATTGTTTTTTTTATATGCAACCATATTATAATATTAGTATTACTTTAGCTTTAAGTTCGCAGTGTGGCTGATGCATTATGGGTACACACTGAATTTACTAACTTATAATCATTCCGTTTTGCTGCTTATTTTGGTGAATCAGAAAATAAGCCCACACGTTTTGATCTATTATTATAAGCTTTGCTTTTCGCAGCGCAAACTCCACTTCTGCTTTTACCACAGTGGTTTGTTTCACTTGAATAAATGCTGCCTTTTGGCTTTGGTGTGTTGTGTGGAGGCAGTTTGGCGCATATCATTTGCTAAACTGTAAACTTGGAAAATACACTTGATTTAAAAAAAAAGTTTTCTTTATTGCTTCCATTATTATTATTTTTCTGAAGGATTCCAATCTCTTTAAATCTGATATTTTGATATGAAGTTGAAAATGAACAAATGGTATTACATTTTACTGAGTCAGATGAAATTACAACTACAACAATCAATAACTTGGAGCATGTTGATGCTTTAGCCTCTCTGCAATTATGTTTGGTTGGTGGGTCTTTGGCTGTTACTGTTCCACAACATTGTTTCAAACACCAAGAACAATTGAGGCATCAAATATTTTACTGACTGGATCTCATAAATCAGATTCAGAAGATAATATATTTTTCGACATATGCCAGATGGTCTAGCTTTGCAGTTTAGTTGAAGTTATTGATTTTATTTGTTTATCTGTTTGACTTTAGAAACATAGAGGTTTTCTTTCATTTAAAAATGACTTTTATCAAGTTTCAGAGCTCAGCTGTTTGGAAGTACTCTGGCATACATCAATGCCAAATTCAGTATATTATGTGTGTGTGTGTTTTTTTTTCCACTGAGGCAGCTAAAGGTCTCCCTGTTTTTGGCTGTATTTTAAGTATTTAAAGCTGAAAAACTGACACAGTAGAAGGAGGGTACTTGTCCTTGACAAAACTTCACCCTGGAGAAGATCTGTAGTCAGTCCTAGTCAGTCTTGAGGAGGGATGGTCTTGCATCTTGTTTATTGAACCTGTCACCAGATAATGCCATACTACAAAGTTAATGATTTTTATCTGTTATTGCTAGCATTTCCTATCATGAGTTCAAACTGCATAACATATATTGTTTTTTTTTCATAAAAAATGAGGGTCATTGATGTATAAGGTTTTTCAAGAGGTCAATTTTTAAACACTAAAAATAGGGATATATTTGGCCATTGTTCAAACCTATACAAACCTATACTTTTATACAAAAATCCAAATGAAAAAAAAGTGTTGAATTAACGTTGAAAAACGTTGAATTTATAGGCTTTAAATAGTCATCTGGTGTGATTGTTCAAGTATACAGAAAATGTGCCTTTTAATGTTTTAATGATCCATGATTTTATACCTTTATTCTATTACATAAGTGTCTCTCTTGTTATGCAGTTTTAATACCTATTTAGTTTGAAACTCATAAACCTTATTTCAAATGTGTACAGCTAGTATCCACATAACCACGAATTAATATTATAGCCAAAACTGATGGACATTGTTTTGCATTTGGTACAATTGTTACCAATCCTTGGTCTTCATACATGATGTTTTGAAACTTCAGATGCAGAAAAATTACCAACTGCTAAAAGGTTTGGCGAAATTTGTGTGGTATATGGTATGGTGTATAACAAATGTTCCAGTATATATGTCATATACTGGTATACGGTATATGTCATAAATGTTATCTTTTTATGTATTTTGAAGATTTTTTCAATGTAAAAAAATTCTGTCAGAAAAAATTGGCGTCACCTAATTGGTCCATGAACAGTATATATTTATATGTTTTTCTCTGGAGTGTGGTAGATTTTCAGGTGTATTTCAAAGACATAGTCAAAACGAACACAACAGTCTCATGTGAACTAATCATTCTTTCGGCTCACTCTGACCAGACAACACAATGAAAAAAACTTCCAAATATCCAAACCGTTTGATATCACCGGTATAATGCCATGGAACAATGAAAAACAATTTGTGGTAAATATTCAATATATTGTCTACTGTATTAGCAGAGATGAAGATGCTGAGGTTCTCTTT
>JAPTHA010000018.1:26079158-26090516 GCA_029814585.1 Gymnapogon annona | reverse complement strand
CACACACACACACACACACACACACACACACACACACACACGAGTTGTTTCGCTCCCCTTTGAACTACACCCGTAATTATGCTTACAAGCTGCATGCAGGATATGGATGAGATCTGCTCCAAAAGATATGTCTGATGTAGACAGTGTGATCCTATACTCAGAATCACCTGGTTATCTCAGGAGAGGAATTCAAGATGGTATTAAATTGTTTTTTTCCCTCAGTAATAGCTCTGACTTCCATTGATATATGGATTTGTGGGTATTCTCGTTAAAACGTGTCTGAAGGGTTATTCCTCTTCCAAGGGACAATTATGCAAATTAAATCTAATGCATTAAAGCTTTAGTGGTGTACTGGTCTGGGGTTCCATCTGATAGGTCACATGTTAGCATGCTGAGTGTGAATGTGGAGTGTGCGTAAATTATGTTGCAGGCAGCCCTTTGCTATGTGTTTATTACTCATGTTTATATTGTGATGACGATGAAAATACAGTTTAGTGGTCAGCAGTATTCTGAACTGTCGAATAGACTGTTTCTTAATATTTTCTGGTTATTGGTTGAGAGCTTGCAGATCTATCTCTTCATTTCGCTGTGTTAGCAAATGTTATTTCCAGGAGGTTTGTGAATTTCTTTGACGAGGTGTTTAGTTGCATTGAATCCAGACCAGTGGTTCAGTGTGTGAGGTGTTAAAATACACACAAGTGTACTCGCCGATAACTGTGTGACGTGAATATGGTTATTGTGCAGTTTACTTAACAATCATCATCAAGGAGGAACATTAGAGTTCTCTGGGAGAATCATGGATTTTTGTAGAAAGAGTGTTTTGTCACCATCGTCCTCTGCTGTTACTGTAAAGGTGCTGAGTCAGCTGAATTTCTGCTGTGATGTCCGTGTACAGCAAAGTGTGTCAGACAAACTGTAGGAGAAACTGTGAGTAAGGGCCGACTACTGAGGCTCAGAGACAGTCACTCTGGGTTTTCAGGCCCCCTGCATGTTTCCTGCCTCTTATTCAATGTATTGTTCCTAATGGGAAGTGCTCAGTTCATAAGCCTGGAGACATACTTTCCGTGTTTACGTGGATATGTTTAGTTCCTTATTCCAGAGCAAAAACATACATTGTCTTTGAAAATGAGATTGGAAAATGTGACACTAATTAGAAACTTCCTAAAAACTTCCTTAAAAATACGGGTGTTTGATAACTCAAGAGGTGGCGCTTTTGTGTTTTTCTCACATCTGCAACTTCGTCAACATATTAACTAAGTGGATTTTGTTGCTTCCAGCATAGCATTAACACAATGATTTAATGAAAGCAGGGTCACTCATTGAAAGGGATGAACACTGCGTCACTGCTCTGATGTGTTTCCCCTTCTCATGTTTTGATATTTTGTCATTTCCATCCAGTGCTTTTGTTTTAGAGGTTGTCGTTGCTTTCTGTATGACCTTGTCTGCAAAGAAATTACTGTTAAACTGAATTGTAAACTGATTTACAGCCTCTTTATAAACAATGGCTACATTGTCTTTGCCCAGTGAAATAAACCATACTCCATTTACCTGATTTAAAAAAACAATCAGGTCGGACAGTTTCCTCTGAACTCATGTGCAGGTCATATGTTTATCTCAGGAGAATAGTGTGTATTGGTTTAAAGATGAAGAATGGGGGTGTGGGGTTTGGTGAATGCCAGGAAGGCACTGACTACTCACAGTACTCCCCAGGGGCCAACTCCCATGGTAGGGCAGACTAACGATCCTCTGGTCTGGGCCTCACATGCATCTGAGCCCCTCCTTCCCGTGCCACAATCCTCTTACTAACCTGTACGTCATCCACTGCACGCTGCTTGGCAGGTGGTAGGCACGTTGTCCGTACTCGTAGTGCATTATAGACAAACTCTGGTCCTGCTCCATGTGAGTCCTTCTGACTCACCCACTTGTCACATGCATCACAAATGGCCACCCTCCGTCTGCTGAATCTGAACAAACAATTCTTTGGCACATAGACGTAAATCTGCTGAACGCTTAGGCCGAGGCTTAAATGGCTGATTTTCTTATTCAATCAACTTTCATTTGAATGATCTCATGGCAATTAGTAAAACATCCACTTTGTTTTTCATAATGTCTTTTTCCCTGGTGAATAAAGTTTGAGTTTTAACCTTAATTTATTCTGTTACCTCAGAGAACATGGCTCTTGTTGGTCAGGTTTAAAAAAAAAAATTATTAATGCAACTGTTTTGTGGCCAAATCTTAATGTAAGCATAATTATATTTGGTAACATCTGGTTAGATGCTTTATGTACAATAAAGCATTAATCCTCTGAGAATCCTCGTCTTATCTATCCTCGTCCTCGTCTGAATCAAAATTAAATCAATTTTCATCCTTAGTGAAGGTTTCTAAATCACTGTAAAAAGACAAGTGCTGTGACATGAATGCATACTGACCACAAACCCCTAGTCTTTACATGTTTTTAAAAAAATATATTTACTAATGTATTATCCCTGGATATCATGTTCCTGTGCAGCCCATTGTTTAAATACAATTATTTTTTCCTCCAAATGTATAAATGTAAGTCTTTGATAAATATAGTAATAAAGGCTTGGCTCACATTCAGTTGTTGTAATTGTTTAGCCACATTGAAAGCCAACAGTTTATAGCACTGACAAGGAATGGTTAGATCTAATTACCTGGTGAGTTTTATTCTTATGGTGTCAGCCCAATGAGGGGAAGTCAGTGGGGGAGGTTGATTTCAAGCAATCTGGGCAATTACCATAAGCGATGAGCTACAACTGAAAAAGCTGCACTCTGCTCCCACTTTTCACGCTGCATTGTGATTGGATGTGTGCGTAAGCTACTTAATGTTTGCCTTTTTGTCATTATTTACTTAATGGACTGAGATTGTTTCCATTGCGCGCAGAAAGGTTTTTTATTCTGGTGCTTAACCTCAGATCGTACCTTAAAGTAGCTGCGCTTAGTTGATAGAACCCGTTACAGCTGTCACTGTCACCAATAAACAGCCACAGTTTGTGGCTGTTTATTGGAATTTAAAAGTATTTCTTTTTTAATTGTCAGTGTTTTGTTACCATATGACTGCTTCTTTGTGTTTATTTTCCATCTCAGGCTTGTCTTCTGTCCTCTACTCTATAATGTCATTCATTAGCTCCCAGTATAAGGACAATGTAATTATTTATGTTTGTGTTTGAATTCTTTATGTATAGAAAAGCATGTAATTGTTTGAAGTGCTGTCTGTATACATATTTTTTCCACTTTCTGTCCTCTATAAATGAATTCCTTTTTATTCCAATTTTTTTTCTCCTTGCTCCCAATTGACAGTTTTTCTCACAGAAGATTTCCACTTTCCGGCCACACTTCTACGCCCTTGAAACCTGCCATCCATTATCAACCATGTTGGACAGACTGCTTAAAGCTGGCCTGGGGATTTATTTATATATATTTTTCCCCCCAAAACAGGTCACCCAGAATGAACGAATGAATAAATAAATAAATAGGTAACTAAATAAAGTCATTAAAAAGCAATATCAACATCACATTTGACAAGACCTTTGAGTGGTTGTTGTAGGCAGAACCGTGTAAAAATCCCAGCGTATGGTGAAATAACAGCACATGTATGGTGTGAGTGTAAGTGCTTTTTATGTTGAAAAACTGAGCATCCACTGTTTGTACTTGTGTATGGTATAGGTTCTCATTGGCCCTCATTATTTCTCGCCATGTGCCTGTGGGCCTAATATCACAACTGCTGAGTTGTAATTTCATGCTCACGTTTCTCCCGTGTGCTTCAGACATATTACACATACAGCTTTGGCTCGGCATAAAAAACTAATCAGCTTAATGCTGTCATCAACACATGCTTGTAGCCGCATGTATCCTGCACCCGACTTGTCTGCATAAACATGTGACCTTAATGTAACTACCTGCGTGTGATTGAGCACTTGTCCCATTTTATTTCACCCGCCTGACTGCATCAGCAACCTCGTCCTGCGACCTCAGCTCCAGCAGGGTTTTAGTGTCTGTCGCCCACAAATGAACAATTAAACATTACATTAATAGAAGATTAAAAATTAATATTATTATCTCTTTTCATTAACACAGTTACATGTGCAGTGTTGATCATAATTAATTTGTTTCCTAGACACATTCTCCTTATTAGATTACCATTTGTCAGATTAAAATAACAATGATCCTGATATGAGTTCATGCTCCAAATTACAAAAGAATTAAAGTGGTTTTTGGAAGACATAAATACTAGAAAAAAGAAATTGTGAATGACACAGAAGAGGCAGCTAGGAAAGAAAAATCTGAACAAGACTAATACATGACAAAGGATGTATCAAGACAAAGACAAATAGAAAATAAGAAAACAGATGTACTTTTATTTAAATTTTTTTCCGGAGGAAGAGTCAGTAGAGATACAGACATAATGGCAACCCATGACATACACGGTCTCGAGACATCAAACTCTCATCAGACTCAAACTCAAATATTTTGGGTCTCAAGTAGAAAATATTTAAAATCACTGCATTAATGTGTTACAGAGGTGTCACCCTCCTGTAAGTCATCTTCATCATATGACAGTCTCTGTATTTAATTAGTATGTGACAGGACGGTTAAATAATTTTCCATGTGTCTGAAATGATCAGATTTATGTCACAGACGATTAAAAGGTGTCTCATTAAAGCCTCATTTTAAGAAGACCCGTTTATAGCCCACATAACCATTTTATTTTTTAGCTTATCCTGCTACAGCTGTTATTAAAAGCAAGAATACTTGAACAGAGTGTAATGTGGAGAGCGTTCAAAGTGTTTGATGATGGTTAGTTTTTGCCTTGAGTGGAAAAAAAATGAATCGGTTCTCGTCCTTCCCTTTTTCGTTTAAAATTTTTCCCTCAGGGCTTTTCATGAAGTGTCAAATCCCACATCACGCTGGCATCCCCAGTGTGTTTTTCCTGGGGCAGGTGTCATGTGCTAATGCTGTGTCCCATGGGAGACTCTACTCAGACCCAGGCTGTGATTGTGGCCAGGTGCTGTTCAGGTGTTTCCACAGCAGCATGGGTCACAGGTGCTGCATGTGCTGCCTTCCCTCCCCCTCCTGTCATTCACAGAAGCCTCTTTACACAGCACTTCAGTTTAGGGAATATTTCCCCTTTTTTTTTTACCGGAACAACATCTGTGTAAATGAAATGGCGGGATGATTTGGTCCCACCTCTGTCACGGCACGGTAGGAACAGGGCCCCGATGAAGGTGGAGTCATGCTACGTAAAAGGAACACCTCTCGTTCAGCAACCAAGGCCATATGTTTTGATGACGTATTGCGTTTGCGACCTCTGCACGAGGGGAGGTAAAAATGAGCCTGGGCTGTGTACATATTGGTGCAACTGGAAGTGATGTGGAACTGGGGATATGTCAAGATCTACCAGCTGGTGTAACTTTGGGTGGACGACTGTATGTCCATGCTAACTTTTGTGGAACGGTGAAAGATGGTCCTACTCTGGAGAGTTAGCTTAGACAATGTTGTTCTGAGAGCCGACATGGATGTTGGCTTTGGTCTCTACGGGTGTATCACACGGTTTTATGATGTTTGCTTTATGATCAAACAGCGTGTTTACTGCATATGTTCACAAGTTTACCCCACTGAAACTTTGAAGACTCCTGGAGAAGAATGGTCGTACTCTACCAAAGCTATGCAGCCAGATGGTTGTGAATGGGCTGCATGATGGTAGCCTGAAGCCACGTAGACGAAGGCAACACAGACTCCATGGAGACGAAAATGAGCTCACATCAAGAATATATTTATGATCGAGACTATTCAGAGGTATGTCCACCCTGAGACAGACAGACAGACTGCTTGGTCCTCTTTTGTCATTTTCACTTGTGGAATGTTGAGAGTAGTATTTGTATGATGTTGCTTTCGTTCCGTGCATATTGGCGTGCATTCGTTTTCGCTCTTAATCTACTGTACTTTGTGAACCATTTTTTAGGCAGCCTTAATGATTAATCAATCGTGACGTATAAAATTGCGATTAATTGTAACAACGTGACATCATTATAACCCTACATTCACACCCATGTTCAGACACACACACTTACATGTACACATTCACATACACTCTAAGACTTTCACCGCAAAAGCTCACTATATTTTATTGAATTATCATCTTAAAAGTTAATTGTTTGTTTTTTAATTGTGTGATTAGTACTTAAGTGATTAATGAACACGAGGCACAACATCTTCGTGTATCAGTCCCCTTTCTGTCTGCCAACATTTTTGTTTCCTCTTGGCTCTAAATGGTCATATAAGCCCAACTTATAACTGGACATTACAGACGGTATATCTGCTGTATATATGACAAGAGCAGAAAGAGCAGGGAAGATGCAGAGACGCGGTGCAGTACAGTTTAGTTGATGTAGCCGGTCATTATGCAGAGCTGCGGGGTGTGCTTATCTATTACTGTGGTCAGTGGAGCATGAAGAGCTGAAGACGAGCTGAAAGGGTGCAAATCCCTTTTCTCTGTCCTCGTGCCGCCCACATCTCCTCATCCAAACCCTCCCCATCCCGGTGCTTCTCCCAGCCCATCTTGGCCCCGCCAGGCCTCTGCTTCGCCTTCCTTGGGCCCTGGCCCCCAGCATGCGGCTGGTGAGGCTGCCCAGCTGCAGAGGATCAGCTGTAGTCTCGGGAGGCCTGGAGGGCCGTCTCTCCAAAGAGGAAAGCATAGCTGGGCCACAGCCAGAGTACGATGACATAACGAGTCTCTAGGAAGCAGCTGCAGGGGGTCATAGAGCTATGATTAAATTTATAATCAGTGAAAAGGTGTCTTCATGTCGCCCGTTTGACTCTCTTTTTCATGGGGGAAATGCTTCTTACACACCAGGAAGCGTGGTCAGCCAAAATGATACGACAGCAAAAAGAAATATATCCAACCAAAGCAAGAATAAACTGTAAATTTTCAACAAACAGGAAGACTACAATGAACAATTTAACACCAACTACAAAGGTAATACAACTACAGGTAAAATTAGCTTTATTACTGCTTTCCTCCAGCATAAATTGTTAAACTCAAATGTCTTTGTCCTGTCAAATTCTGCCATAAAAATACATTTCTTTTCATAGTTATAGTAAATCCTTGTCATTATGGCTTATTGTGCTTCTTCCACTTTTGTTTATCTCTCCTTCCACTCTACTGTGTTCGCATGTGTCCCCTCCCCCCTTTCTTCTATTTCTCTCTCGCCTCATGCTGCCTGCAGCTGATGCCAAGAAGAATGTTGAGATTATTAAATACATGCGTTAAAGCTAAAAGGGAAATTATCCATTCAGAAGAATTACTGTACTGTTACTGTAGTTGAACAATTAACGTCTGCTGACTTAAGAGCCTGCTATTATCTTTGCCAGCGACACTGAAGGTATCATCACTATGTTGCTCTGAAATAAAAAAAAAACAAACAAAAAACGGCTGTCATTAAGTCAACATTTAGTGACAGTAATGGCCATCGCAGTACAATATTACAAATACATAATACTCTGAAGGATAAACTATATTGTATACAAACTGCTATTTTAGATGTAAGTAAATGTGACTTGTACAAAATGTGTTTTAATTTTAATCATGGGTTTCCAATGCTGCAAGCATAAATACAAACAATTCAACTAAATGTATACTTGTAGTCCAGTACTCAAAATATAGTGCAACAGAGTATTTCCACCTGTTGCCTACATATGTCACTAATGCTTTCTATCTGACGGCCATGAACTTCTGTGCAAAAACATTCAAATGTGTTCAAGCATATACATGCAAGTTCTTTATATAAAATTGGACTTAATTGTATGTAATAAAGCAGAGGGGAGAAGTGAGTTTAAGTCACACATATAAATGCTCACGTATATAAAGAGTATTGATTGTTGCCTCAGCCATTCGACTATTAAGGTCTGTTATTTAATTGTCCATTATGAAAGAAGTTTATTTTTGTGTAGTTGGAAGGAACATGGAAGTCAAAACTAAAACCAGAAGTATTTTTTTAGGGAACACACTGATCTGTTTGCATTCATTTCAATTTCAGGACTAAATTTTGAGAGAGCCAGCCCAGCAAAATCAGTGGGTGAACCCAGGTTGAGCACAGATGGAGGATTATTTTGTCTGACGTTCTCCTGAAAAGGAACAATTCTACCACTGCAAACAGAAGAGTACATGAGGTTAACAACCACCTCAGTCCTCAACAAGTCATAATTCATGATCTGGAATTTTAGGTGTGGGTTTTCCGTCAGTCTAAATCAACCCATTTAAAAGTACAAATGGTGAGGTGTCGGTCTGAAGCCCCGGTGCTGCCTACCACCATTTCATCCACAGTTCCAAGTGCTAGTCCCAGAGCCCTGTGTCCATGCTGGGCGTTCTGGCAAACAGAGAACCTTACACTCTCCTCTTGTCAGGATGCACTGTATCATGATTGGTTAATAAATTGCAGACATTTGTTTTGCTTTTACTCCCACTTGAGAATGGCTGACGTCTTCTGCTGCTCTTGCACAGCCCTGGCAGTTTGAAGTGTGGGAAGTGTAGCGAGAAGCACAGCTCTGTGAGACTTTTTCTTTAACTGCCAGGATTCTGGGGGTGGGAAGTAATTTTTTTTGTTTTTTTTTTTTAAACTTAAAATTACTAAAACTTGAAACAAAACTCTTTTACACGGCTGTTAAAGTCTTCCTCGTACAATGTCATTCCCACAGAGAGCTCATCAAAAAGATTTATCCCCTTTGGGCTGTGCTTTTGTTTTATTTAGTGCAGCCTTGCATCCTAAATGGAGGACTGCTCAGGGTTTGTAGGGGTTTTCTGTGAAAGGAAATATGCCAACAGCTCCTGGAGCCGGATCAACATTCCTAACCCATATGTGTATCCTTCCTCGTCCTTCACCTCGGCGCTCTGTTGTTTCGCTGCTCAACAGTTGTTTGGCATCTAATACTAAACATCGACACATACTTTGATGTTCCATACTGCCTCGATTCTGAACTCAAGTGGGGGACTTTTTCTTTCAGCTTGTTGAATGTGCTTGTGTTTCCCCCCAGGTAGTGCTCGCCTAACTTTATACGGACACCGACGCAAAAACGCGCAATGCAATGCAGTGTGTTAGTATTCCCAGCAAAGCAGCATCCATTACAGTGTTGGTGTTCACATGGTGGGAGACGTTATTAGGGAACTCATCGCCTTTCTCCTCTGAGAGAATGGATGTGTGATTATGAAGTCATCAGCCGTGAACCAGTGAGGCTGGGGAGAAGCACCCCTCCTCATGGGTCCTCAGGGTGCCATTGATTGGTGACCATGTGTTTGTGCCTGATAGACTGTGAAATGGTGTGTTGCTGCACGGCTGTGTCACACCTGCGTCCCACCAAGGTGATTGATTGGTTTGGTCATGTGGAATGTTCCCATCTGGTCCGCAGTAATGCATTTTTTTCCTCATTTGTGAATAACAAGCACTGGCAGGAGAATAGTTGGGCTCGGAAAAAGGCAAAGGCCAAGCGAAAACATTTTCCCCTTTCCACCTCCCCCTTTTTCCTTTTTACCGAGTTAGAAAAAATTCATATAGACTGAACCATGGCACCTGATTATCCCAGGAGGGAATAAATACGATCAGGAAATACAAACCTTCTCTCGCACAGAGATGGATTTTAGGAGAAAACAAACAGTTGTGTAGCACAAATGGCGCCAGTGCCTGGTTTTTAAAGTCAACTCTAGGACTAAAGAATATGTTGAAAAAGGAAAAAAATGCCTGTGATGTAGTTGAGAATTCCAACAACTTTACATGATTACAATTAATTTCTGTATTCTTTGCCTAACTCTAACCTTTTGCCGAAGCATAGCGAGTTATTTTCTGTCGTACCTACATTCCCCTTGCTCTGATTTTTCTTAATCCTGATTCCTCTCCTTTAATTGATCTATTCATTCCACGTAATGGCTAATTACACATCAGCCTGCATGAGCAGATGCATTTATCATCATAGTATGTAATAATCAGTGACATTTCAACAAAGAAAAAAAATAAATATGCAAATAAGAAGTCATTAACATTTGTTCTTGCTGTTTTGAATAATGTTTCTGCTGACAAGACCATACACATAAAATTATGTTGAGCTCAGGGCAACGCAGACGTATTTCCACATTGTTTGGTGTCTCTGACATGTTTCTGTCTCCATGCGTTGTTCCTGATACTCCACTACAAATGCTCTGTCACCAGTCTGGGTGGAAGCTGATTCGATGCACTACCTCCCTACTCTGTCTCCTCATCTACACTCCTCTAACCTCTAACCCAACCTGCACACAGACAGCTTTTATTTACTGTAAAACACAACCTGGCATCAAACGCCTCAGACAGGATGGATGTGCACAAAATCTTAGGAGAGTGAAATAAAAGGACATACTTAAATGCGTCGGTGGGGGGAGTGTGTGTGTGAGTGGGGAGGGGGGGGGCTGGATACATCTGATTTGTCCTTGACTGTCTCTTGTTTCCAGTAGAATATATAATTAACAAGTGAACCTGCTTAACTTTATTTCCAAGGTGTCCTGAGAGGCATCATCTTTGAAGTAGAGCATCATGTCACTGTCCTACATAGAAGCAGATCCTTGTGCTCCACATATTCGTTTTTTGTCATGGAAATAAACAGAAAAATAAAAAGACCTGTATAGCGTGAAGAGAAATTTACTTGACAGTTAGAACAAAATTGAGACCAATTAATGTGACAGTACCTGATGGCTCGCTGGTCCTTCATCTTATACGTGACATGTTTGCTTGCTGAGTTTGAGTACATAACGTGTAAATGCAATTATTTGTCTTGCTCATTGCATTTTAACCAGCCTGTTGTTATATGTTTCTTGCCTGTATTTACATTGCGACGGTTTTGAAATTGCTGTTTCTCTCATCACTGCTGTTTTTAAAAACGCACAACATTCATTCAACATTAGGACAGAACCTTAAGGACAGAACCTTCCATTGGATCCAACTTCTAATGACTTCTAATGCCTTTTTTCCAGTAAAATGGTACAGACACTGTTGTACTATTTTTTCTAATCTGATCTCTAAACATATAAACACAAACTTATAGAGAAATTAACTTAGCAAATTTGAAAATGCCTCTTTGATTAGTGTCCCTGGGTCAAAAATAACACCACACACACACTGAACCCTTGGTAAATTTGACCGTTTTAATAGGCTCCAGTGACCCCAGCGACCCTGCAAAGGATGCAGGGGATTTGGAAGATGAATAAATGAATCAATGATTTTATATTACACTGGCTGACATTGTGATTCTCTTAATATTGCAGGTCTAGTAATAATATTTTATGTTGAGGTACCTTCATATAGGAATGTGACATAATACCAA
>JAPTHA010000018.1:26040969-26051817 GCA_029814585.1 Gymnapogon annona | reverse complement strand
ACCCCCCCCCCCCCCCCACACACACACACACACACACACACACAAACACACACGCACACACACCCACACAATGAAAGCCCATTCATTTCCATAATGTCATGATCATTTGATCCAAAGCTGTAATTAACACAAGATTATCAAGAAAGCAACCTGTTTCTGGGAAGGCTCGAATTATAATGTTTTCCAAGTAGATTGTTCGTAACCTTTGTGGAGAAAATTGTGGGAAAACCTGTGAACTTTGACATCACAAATGTAGAGCCACCTAAGAGGGTTTTTTAACCTTTGTGTGAAGTGTGCTATCTCATTATGAAAACCTAGATGCTTGAAATCTACCCTATATAAAGTACCATTTAATTAGTGTGAACAATGTAACTTTACTGTTTAATTATTATATGCGCTTGTTTTGTTTTAAAATTTAGTGAAAGTGTCAAACTATGTTTCTCAAACTAGAAAACATAGATTTTAAAAATGTTGAATCACAAAATCTTGACACTTTATTATAAACAAAAAAAACAACAAACCAATCTAGTAAATACTCTGTGATTTCTTAGATACAAATTAAATCTATTTGTCAACAACTAAATGATTTATGACATACTTCTATTGAAATCATAATTTGGTTTTTATTTACGTGTTTATCAAAACAAAAACTTCAGAAATCAATCAAATGGGATATATTTGCTATGTCTCCTGCAGAGTTATTACAAAATGAAATTGGCTGTGAAATACCGTCGACGCATCTCCCAGTGCTCTCGTGTGTGTTTCGTGTAGCCCGTGTCTGGACTTGTTTTGGACGCTTCAAACAGTTCTATCATGACCATTTATTCCTTAAAGCATCAACTTGAAACGGGGCCAGATATAAAGCGGTAACAGCGTGTAGAGCCAGTGTTTTGGACGAGTTTAAAAGAGTCGCAGAGAAGAAAGGGGGGATAAATAATAACCAGTACTAAAGGAAAAGTATAATAAAGGCCTAGTTTTCTTAGGGAAGTGGGAGCTTTCATCTTTCTATAACAATAATGTTCTCAATGAGTCTCCAGGCCTGTGTTTAGTCCAGGAAGCTTGGAGTGGTCGACATGAAAGGCTGTAGTTGGGCTCTGCCGACCGGGCTCTCACCAGAATATGGTATCTATCCTCTCGTCCTCTGCTTTCTTCTCTCCCCCCTGACCCCCTCTCACACACACATACACGTACACACACACACGCATACGATAAAGGTAATGGGAGCTGTGTGGTTCGCAGTGACAGTAAACCACAGTAAAATGGCTGTCGATGTTTTGCTTTCCCCCCCTATGCTCCCCCTGTCTGAGGCCCCCAGGGTTTAGGAAATGGAGCATTATTTTCCTGTTCTAGACGTCACGAGCCAGCCCCTTTGCAGCTGTTGCATGCTTTACAACTCTGTGTTTACTGGCACTTCTCAACTTATGGTCTCATTCTGCCAAAAGCCGCATATTTCACATTCATAAATAGACCATTAGTTCATCCTTTTTTCTCTCTTATTACACGGATTTGGACCGACTTTGTTCTCCATTCTTACATTTAAGTGTTCACTTTTCCCTCCTAATGACTCTTAATTGGTGTGTGAGCTGTGTGTGTAGAAACAGGTAAAACGTGTCACCAGATGGCTGTTCCTTCAAAAGCCATATTTTACCTCAACGCCTCTAGACTCGTTTAATCATCGCACAAACAAAAAGATTAAAATGGGATTAAAACGCGCGCATGGAAACTGGTCTGCCGCACTCATTTGGATGCATTTGAATTAAACATATTAATGAAGTCCTGAAGTCATGATTTCAGTTTGCCGGGGGTTCCCTGCAGAAAATCTTGATTTTTATGCCTGGAATTAAGCTTTTTTTTCTCTTCTCTCTTTCTAAATCCCCTCGCACATTTGTTTTCTGTCCCACCCTCTTCCCTTTATCTGTTCTATACCCACCTCCCCGTTCGCTCCCTTCCCCCTCGTCCTTTTCCTCTTTGCCTCAGCACTGAGAGGCTTAAGAGTGGGACGTACCACACAAGCCACTCCCTTCTGACAGACACCCCTTTCACCATGCGCGTTGGTACCGTCCTGCTTTGCATAAGTTCCCTCTGAGTGGGTCGTGTGTGGAGGCCAGTACTGGAAGAATTATTAGTCCTGTTTGAAGCCTTTGGATGTATGTCTTGAGAAAAAGTAGTGTCCTGTCATAGTCTATCGTTACCACGTACAACTGTTCAAGCTATAATGTATTGCGCATACCCTGTCCCTGGAATGGGCAGTAACTCTTTAATGTATTACTACAACGGGAAATCGGTGAGTAATCTCTTTGGGAATGTCTGCGTATGAGAGACTGAGGAAAGCGGGAGAAAAGTGTGCGTGCGTGTGTTATGTTTGTGCCCCTCAGCTGGTTTTGTCCATCAGAATACACTTGTTTTTTTTTTCTGCGGTGTGTGTTTAAAGATAAAAGCTCCGTGTGCCTTTGCATGTGAATGCATGTGAGTCGGAGGCTGCCCTCTCGCAGTTTCCATTACATCAGTTAAAGCTGTGACAGTATGGTTATAACAACACAGCTCACGAATCCCAAGTCTGTTAAAAACTTAGGCGAGAAAACTTTTTCGTCTTTGTACCACAGCTGCGTATAAACAGGTCAGTATTTTAAGCTACACGTAAAAAAAAAATCGTGCTTTTTTCACAACTTTTTCTCATAGAATGAAAGAGCGTGGCAGAAAAAATTTTTTTTTGCAGCCTTGAATTTATTTTTACTGGCTGGTTGCTCCAGCTCTGAGACTGGTTGAAATAATAACAAGTGGGAGTCTGGGAATGATTAGGGGAAAGAGGCTGCCTGTTGAGGTTAGACTTTCCTGTTTGCAGATTGAGCTCCAAGCACCAGTGTTGCTGTTATTCCATCTGTTTTTAATCACATTGGCATTCTTGACACCACAGGGAGCCTAATGTGATTTCTGAACTACTCTGTAATGACCTCTTTGATTTTTTGTTGCTCCGAAAACATTTTTTTTTGAATGCATGTGTTTTTAACACACACATCATTGTGTGCATGCAAGTGTTTACTGCACTTGGACTCAAAGGATCGGAGTTTCACTGTTTGTTTTGAATAGTCTTACAGGCTTACATGTCAGAGTTGGTTGGACATGCATGGAGTTAATGGAAGGGGTTTTGCTGCATTGAAATATTCATGTTTTCGTGTGTTTACATGTCTGTTTTTATGGTTGGAAGTCGTCTTAAGAATGTTAAAGATGGGTTTTGAGTCTCCTCAAGGGCATAGTCTCCTTAACAATGGATGAAAAGGATCTGTATGCATTTCATTAATCCTTGGCTAATGATCCTGTCATCTTATGTAAGTTATATACATAGATTTCCAGCTGTCATTTGTTTGCTATTTGTATTTTTTTAATTCAGATTCAGAGGAAAACTAAACCTTTTTATTTTTTAGTAATATTGTCTTTAAAATCTCATCATTGCTCAAGCTTGTGTTTCAACTTTCATTCTAACCCATTACAGCATTTCCTCTTGGTTCAAACAAGCACAAAAGACTACTTTGATCTTCATGATATTAAGTATTAACAGGCTTGTGTTACATTTGGCAATGGGGAGAAAATTGATACCATGTGGACAGAACGGGGCAAAGTTTATGATCAAAAACACCGGTTCTTTTTCAGCTTTCCTTGTGAGGAAAATGAAAAACGGAGCTGATTCTTTGCATCAACTTGATCCATATTAATTTGTTATAATGCAGAGTTGCATGGCAGTCTCACCATCTGGAGCACTGGGAGAATTCACAGTGGGCCATTGGCTTGTGAGCTGGTGGCACGGAACCAATACAGATGGAGCAGCTCACTGATCTTTCTTGCGTCGCCTGTTAGTAAAAAAGAAATTTTTCAAGCGAAAGCCCTGCAGCGATTGGCAGACCTTTTTCTTTGTTTTGTTTCACAGAAAGCATCCTCACACAAGAGGAATGTCACACAAATGTTCTCATAAATAATTAATATTCCATGGTGGGTCGTGCTTGTTGTTCTCTTATATAATGCAACAGGTTATACGATGCTTTCCAGTGTGCCATGAGCTAATCCTTACATCTCCCAAATGTACATGTGTTGCACATGCACTGCAGTATGTCTGGTGTCGTTGGTGTGTTGGTCCATCCTATAGACAGCACTCATACTGTTGCGAGGAGTTCAAACAGTTGCACGTTGCCAAAACCAAATTTTTGTGGCACAAATGATTGGTAGTTTTCTCTCTGCAGTGCGGTTACTGCTCTATTTTTAGAGGACCTGACTCCCAATCGGCGGCTGTGCTGTCACAATGTGTGCGTGAATAAAAGCTTTCACAGATTTTGTCAACTGGCACAAAATCCAACAAAGTCCTTTCTGTCACATTTCTTTTATTATTTATCTATTCTCATGTTTACTCAGATCCTTATTTGTGTGTTTTGATGTCTGTTATTAAGAAATTTTGAGGTTCGGTGTCAAATTGTTGATATTTTCTAACAGATAAGTGATTATAAAATTCTGTCCAGTTTATTTTATTACCTTAATAAATTTCAAACAGAACTATTCACTAATTTCTGAGAGCATTGCCTTGTTTACATTTTTCATGAAAACATTTCTCCCAAAAAGAGAAAAGGATAGAGCCGGAGACTGTAAAGAATCTTGTAAAACTGTCTGCACAGTATCACAACATAGGCATGAGGATTTAATAATACTCAGATGTGTTATGCTAGTGTAAACAAGGTGATATATTGTGATTTTTTTATCATCTAATTTTAGAAAATTCATTATAACACACCATAATATGCAAAAAATCTGAGTAAAGTGTATTTTTGTAATGCAGTCACAGTCTTTGTTTATAATCTATTAATTGAACATTCAGTCTCTTTAAAGGTATTTGATAGAATATCCCAAAACGTCAAGAGTACCAGTGCCGCTGATGTCTTTTATAAATAATAACACATCGTAAGAACATTTTATTAATGTTTGTCATGTTCTGTGACATCCATATGCTCAAACACACCCGCTTCTCTCTCAAAAACCTTCAAGGCCCCGAGCTCGTCTCATTTATCAGGATTTCTTTTCAGTGAATGTGTGAGAGACGGCAGTTTTAATGTCACAGTTTTACACATAAAACTCCCGAGCCTTTTATTTCCCTCAAAGCACTGGCAGGTATCACGCACAAATGTTGAGCTACACCCTCAAAGCAGGCTGAGCAGAAGTTTGAAGAGGCATTGTATCTGGCATGCACACTAAGCCTTGCAAGACTTGGACTTGAAACAAAATGCCCCAGAGATATGGTTTGATTCCAAGTAATGGCAAAAGCACAAAAACAGGACAAGCCATTAAGAGGGCGTTTGAACTCTTCTCTTTGAGCTCGTTGGCGATTTGCCTGATTTTTTTTCCCCCTCAGTTTTATTATTCAACTTTCCTTTCCCTTCCTGTTATTATTTTAAGGCCTCAGTGTTGGTTGACAGTTTGTGTTTTAACACTGGATATTTTGATCGGCGAGGCATGAGCTTCAAAAAGCTGCTGTGTTAAACACATGAGGAAAGGTGAGCAGCTAAGACTCACTTGTCAGCAAAGCAAAGAACTTCCGAATGTTTAGTCACACTGTCATGAGAAGAACAGTACACATTTACTGGATTTAAAAAAAAAAAAAACTGTTGTCATGCTGTATACAAGAGTTTAAAGAAATATGGCCCAAACAAGTAATTATTTTCATTGCCAATGAATCTTAGTCATTTTCTATATTAATTGATGCAGTGTTTGGTCTTTAAATTGACAAAAAAATGGAATAAGATATCTATCAGTGTTTTTCCAGAGACTAAAACTACTTCAAATATGTTGATTAGTTCACAGATTGTGATTCCGTTTTTGACATAAACTAGAAATATAATCTGAAAATGTTAAAATATAAAAAACTTCAATCTGTTCCTAGTGCTCAAAATAATATTTTTTACAATCAAAATAGTTGCTGGTTAATTTATATTCTTAATTGGTCATTGGACTTTTGCCATTGTTAAATTGTTTTCAACTTTTTTTGGATGTTTGTTTTTAAATTCACGGTGGATCTTTTACAAAAGCATCATTAACAACTCCCAATGTGTGATTGTATAATTTATTTCTTAATAAAAAATTATGCCGTGTTGATGTGCAGATCCAAGTGAGTGACAGGTTTTAATTAATGGCCTTGTAAAAGGAAACCCAGGCGGGCGTCTCTCCTCCAGGCTGGTGGAATGAGGCTCCCAGTGTTTGGGATGGTTTAATAACGCTTTGACTGGTTAGCCCTGGGTAAAAAAAGGACAATTAGCATTATCCACCACCATATGCTGCCCATTGAGCATCTGACAGGCAAAAGACAAAAGCCCAGCTCCTGTGTGAGGCTAACCTGAGATCTCCATGGAACCACTATCAACCCTGGTCACATGTGTAAGCCAGAGGACCCATGAGGGCTGCACCCCTCCCTCAGCACTTTAATTACACACCCAGACAACAACACACCAGAGTCCTGCTCACTCAGCAAAGCCCCACAACCCTGAGTCTCACTTAAGCTGCTCTCTGCATTGATATTACATTCACGTGTGTGCTGCGTGCGTGTATGTGTGAGCCAGCCAGTGAGTGAATTTAATTTATGTACTTTGGATGGGCTGCGTATTTTCCATCAGCACTGTGTCATAAACTTGGGGGGGGGACACAGCGGGTAAACAACCTTTTACGACATCCGCAGGCGCTAGAAAACCAACTTTTTGTAAGAAGCGAGTTTGAAAACATCCCGAGCGACCAGCGACAATCAATTCTGTCAGTGAAATATTAATTGGAATATTGTGTAATTGCTTCAGAGATGGCTGCCAGACATTTGCTGGTTTTACCATCTTAGATGGGAAGGTGTTTTAACCGTTTTTCTTTTGAACTTTTGTTTTGAACTTCACTTTTGAAATTCTAAATGTTTTTTTGCCACATTTTTGGGGGGGCCTTTTATGAATTAAGATATTAATCAAGAAAACAATCTGCCCATTAAACAGCTAGGTAATTCCTTGCAGCCCTCAATGTGAAAGCATTGGAAGGTGGTTTGCACGGTGTGGGACATGTGCTGGAAATGGGCAGGTGGAGTCTAGTTGGCAGGTCTGGCTCTGATTAACGTTACACGATAGCGGGGTCATCTAGTGTTGTCTGGGGGAGAAAGAATTTGTTCCAACCTTCTCTCCCTCCTCGCCTCCTGTACACACTGCTGTCTCTCTCTCTCTCTCTCTCTCTCTCACCCACTCTCCCTCCATCTGGAGTGGATGAAGTCAGAAACCACATCACTGGTGTTTGGCCTGGAGTTGCTTTGATCCTCCCGCCTCGCTTGGCATACACACACAGCTGCACAACAGCGTGCTCATTGTGCCTCTCCTTTCACTCCACCACCAGCTCTCAGGTACACACATATAAAAGACAGCAAAACAGGCGCTTTTTGTCGCATTTATTTGATTTCTGCCTCTCTGGGAATGCTGTAATTTGCCAGGCATTTAGTCTATGCATGTGAGCGGGTATCATTATACTTCCATTAGAGGTTGAGTTGATCTGAAATGCAAATACCCCCGATAATCCACTCCTCCCTTCATGAGCTTGATTGCTTGCAAGTCATTAAAGTGTGTGCGTGCGTACGTGCATTTGCGGTTTTAGGGCCATATCTGCAGTACATGTGATTTTACTTGTACGCGTTCCAGAGTGTGAAAGATGGCATACTTTAACATACCCATCATTGTTTGGCTGTGATTATTCTCGTGTGTCAAAAGTGTGACTGACAGATTTGTAAAGCTTTTTGCCATTGTTGATGCTCAACAATAAAGTGTGTCACTGGCATTGCCGCCTTTATTCTGCACTATGGGAAACTGAGACGCAACGGCAGCTGGCGTTAAAGCGAGCTTCATCCTCTCTTACTAACGTTCACATCTCCACGGCAGGTGTATGCACCGTCTCCAAACTCGGAGGATTTCAACAGAGATTCACCCTCCTACACGTCTCCCAAACCCTCCAGCAGTATGTTTGCAAGCACTTTTTTTGGTGAGTTTACATCAACATGTTTAGTGTTTTCTCTCTCTCTCTCTCTCATTCTTTCTCTCTCTCTCTCTCTATATATATATATGTATATAATTTTTTTTTTACGAATCAGCTGTAGGTCATGGGTTTGTTTATGTGATTTAGATCTAACTAAAGCATTTTTGTCATAATGTTATTGCAACAGATTTCCAATACAACTGTTAATTTGTCAGTTCTTATTAATTTTTTTTCTCTTATTTTTTGTATAGAAAAAAAATCTCTAAGTCTAATTTTTTTTTGTTCAGCTCTTTTTGTTTTTAATTACAAGAATATAATTTGATGTCATGATCATTAATTTTAGTAAAATCCAATATTTTGATGTTGCCAAGAAGGTCATATTGTATCAGACAGCTTGTAAATAGTATTTAGTCATTGTGCGGTATTTCTTTCACAATGACACACTTCCTAATTTAGACAAAAGGCAGAATTAATTGTTGGTTTTAGCCTTGTGTTATCTCAGCTGTGTTCAGATCTGGACTCATGATCAGTTCCACAAGAAAAGGAAAAAAAAAGAAAAGAAAAGAAAAATTACTCTTTGGGTTGAAACTATATCATATGGAGGATTGTGGGTTTTCCTGCCACTAAGATTGTGCTGAAGTTATAATTTTGTTTATGATTAGACGGTACCCACAGTTCGTCTGATCCGTGGAACTCGTCCAATGGGATCACTCAGCCTGGCTATGGAGGAATGCTCGCAGGATCTTCATCTCACATGCCACAGTCAGGAAACTACAGCAGCCTGCACTCACACGACCGTTTGGTAAGACGTTGATTTCATCTGCACGTGAAGAGGGCCAAACTTATTTATGACGCACTTCAAAGATATACGTTTATTGATTTGGAGCTGCAGCTCATAAATTGTCCTGTGGGTGTGTGCGCACCTTGAGTTTTTGTCTGGTTATTATCAGTCAAGATACTGCTGACCCTATTTATGTCAGTGTTTGATGTGTTCTCGTCGGCTTCAGCTGGCTGGGCATCACAGGGAGCCTGCAGATGCTGCCTGCCCTGTCTTTATCTCTGCCCTCCCCCACTATAACTTTTTGCCTCATCACATCCTGGGAGATGTCAAAGGAGAATATAGAATTCAGAGAATAAAATACCTTTCTTTCTTTCTCTCCCATATGTACATGTTTGAGAGTGTCTTTGTTTTTTTGTTTTTATCTTGCAGAATTACCCCGCACACTCAGTGTCACCAGACATCAACTCCAGTCTTCCTCCCATGTCCAGTTTCCACAGAAGCAACACCAGCACTTCACCATTCGTCACCGCGGCACACACCCCGTCCGTCAACACAGCCGACGGGATTATGGGTATGATATGTTTTTAACCGTTTCACTACCTGCTCAGAATGGTTAATAGAAAGTTCGGCATGTAATCACTGCTGAACATTCATTCTGTGAAGGTACTGAGCCAAGCAGTTAGACAGCTGCTTTGTGTACCGTGACCGCTCTTCATTTGTCTGAGTTTGCTGTTACAAAGCTTCCCTGTGTGTTTTCTTAGCTGCTGCAAATCGGGGGAACGCCACTGGAAGCTCACAGACTGGAGATGCACTGGGCAAGGCTTTAGCCTCGGTGAGTCACAGCCGAACATTTAGTAGTGAGGAAGCTTTAGCTCATCTTACTCTGTAAATAAAATGACTGACACAGGGTCTGAACCCTGAAATAAGTTACTGTCTCTGATAAAATACTGTTGTATTGAGGTAAGCAGTAATATGATGCTCTCAGTTCCACAGAAAGCCACAAGTCTGTTGGACTGCGCTATGTCCAACTTCTGTGTAGCTGTTAGCTGAGATAATTGTTGTATTTTTCTTTCTTTTTTTTCACAAAAATAATGGTCTGTCTCAGTTTCTACAGAAGGTGACCTTCGTAATCATGGCAGGGAATTAAGTGCTACAGTGAAGCCTGATTAAAAAATAAAAAAAAAAAGCTCAGAGGGCATGTTTGCAGTTGTTTTAGGACTTAAGCCTGGATAAACGTGGGCTTAAACTAAATGTATTCAAGAAGGAGACTCATATATTAAAATGATCTAAAGCACTTTATTTTGAAAAACTGGTCCTGAGTATCTTTGACCTTTTGTAAAGCTTCATGTTGCGTGTTAGACATGATGGAGCTCACAGAGATGCATAGGGAAATGTCTGGTATCCTTCAGTGAATCCTTTAATATGATGTGCATCAGATGCAATTAAACCATCACCTCCTTCTGGACATAAAGTCAGTAAAGACCTATAATGCAAGAGAAGCTTTAAGTTTGAAATTGACTACGATTGAGGAAGCAATCATGTGAGAGGCGTGATAAACAAAACCGTAACTTTTTTCCACACCATGAAGACAATTTATATTCAAGAACATTTCTTCCTCTTAATACACGTGAGACTTCTCATTGTATTAATGTATTTCACTTAACATCCATGTATTAATATCTATGAATGCGTCTGCCTCAACAATGTAACAAAAAACTGTTTTACAATCAGATTGTAGATACATTATTGTCACCTTGAGAAGTCTGGACCTTGTCATTTCAGCTTTCCAGTAATAGTATTTGATGCATTGCATAATGTGTGTATTCACTAACATGCATTAGATATTTACAAATGTTATTTTCACACATTTTCGCAAAGTGAAGCTGCATTTTTAAGGCAGAATTTTCCATAGTGGTGTAAAACCAAAATATGGAGTTTAGAGATGGTAATAACAAATTAAGTCCTTTATATTTGCAGACTCAATTCTATTAGCATGACAAAGCCGGAGTGAAATGGACACGTCTGAACCAGGGTGGGGGTGGGTGGGG
>JAPTHA010000018.1:26019520-26040869 GCA_029814585.1 Gymnapogon annona | reverse complement strand
GGTGGGTGGGTTGGGCAGGAGCACAGGGGAGTTTGGAACTGCTGTGGCTCAACTCCACGGGCCGCCCTTTGTAGGGCTTTTGTTCTCCACCCTTTTAAATTGGCCGTGCTTATTGGCCCCATGCCGCCTGGGGGAGCGTAACTGATGATGAGGCGGGGCTTCATTTATTCCAGTAAAATGAACCATGTTTCACTCTGAATGTACCGTTAGTCGCCAGTGAGCGAAAAGAATGGAAAGTCATATATTGTTGGGTCAGGAGTCACGCTTATAAAGTTCTCGGTGGTAAGAAACCTTGAAATTTTTGGAGGTTTGTTTTGAGCCGTGTTGGCTTTTGGCACAGTGATGACCACACTATTAATCCTCATTAGTTTTTGACTGAATTGCTTGTCTGAGGTGAAAATGCTGAGCCGAAAGAAACTCTGTGCTCCCGGAGAAGCATAAATAGCCATTCTGCGTTTGGAGAACAGTGGATCCCTCCTCCTCTGCACTCAGTGACACACTTCAGTGAAACCTCCATCCTGATACTCCAAGTTGATTGAAAATCTAAAGCCCAGAGATCAAGATTGAATAAGGAGATTATTAATGAGTGCGTTCTATCATCCCCGCTGAAGTCAAATGGTTTCCTACAAGCTCAGTTTGATCTGAACTCGGAGGAGAAATCTCTGTGGATCTGCTGTTTTTTCTGCTAATTAGTGATGATCCACCACTAATACCCAGCGTTCTCCGAGACGTGTTCCATTATAGTCCAACATCCTCTTATTCAAGGGGAAAATCAGGGACGTGTTTGTGATTTAATCCTGCATTTGTTTAGACAAATCAAATCCCAGTGGAAGTTCTGAAGACGTAATCTCCCCCATTCCCTTGTGATTGACGTGTCATCCTAAAACTCAGTGACCTCAGCGTAACCCTCCACAATAAAGCCACGGTGAACTGTTTACCGCAGCAATAAAGCTGAGCTACATTCAACTTAATTTGTGGCATCTCGCAACAAAACAAATGAATTTGTTCCAGTTGCCTTCCTTTTCTCATCGAGGCTCGTATATATTAAGAAATTTAGAACGATACAAAAATAAAAGTTGGAGAATACCAGGTTTTGATATATGGTTTACAACAATATCTGGCTGCTGGCTGAAACGCAGCCCTGGAGATTTACTTCTCTTGGCTTCACATGGTTTCCAGGCTAGGTATTTGTATTTTTGTATTTTTTCAGTGGAATTATAACAACAGAGACCTGAGCACTAAGTTTTTCTACAAGTGAAAAACTTTACTCATGTAAAACAATTATCTTGAAGACATGTGTATTTGCAATAAAACTTTCTAAAACATGTAGTCATTAATATTTAGGTCACCTCTCAGTTGCAGCTTATTTTCAAATTCAGGGTTGGCCCTTAAATTCTGTTTTGTTTTAAAATGAATTAGCTTCATTTGCCAATAGAAATGTATTTATCTCCTCTCACACAAGGTCTCACCGTTAAGAAAGACGAGCAGGAATGCAAAACCCAGTCAATGAGTTTCAGTATTTCTTCTGAATAATGTATAAATATAATAGAATACAACATTGACCCTTGGTTCTAGACTCGTCTCACATCTGTTGCTATTAGAGTTTTTTCAATATTTAAAGGCGCAGTTATAATGTTCAGATTTTGTTAATGATCGTAACTTAACTACTTCTGAAGCTATAATAACATTGAAAACCATTTACAAAGTCTTTACTGGTGGTGATTTGCTTAAGGCTTTAAGTGTTCTCTGGATTTGCTATTTAAATCTTTAAATCTTAAATCTTTCATTTTGTGTTGTTCATGGTTTCTATCTCTCTTCTCCCACAGATTTACTCACCTGACCACACTAGCAGTAGTTTTCCATCAAACCCCTCGACACCTGTAGGCTCTCCTTCACCCCTGACAGCCACAGCAGGCGCTGCCTCAGCAGGAACTGTGGTGACCGCTGCCGGCACACCGTCTGGAAGGCCAGGTAGTTCACCGGTCCCAATCCCAATCTCATACAACTATATCTATACAGTCCTATTCACTTAAACCGTTGACCGTAGGCAAAGCGCAAACTACTGTTAAATCTGTTTCTAAGAGGCAGACACATCAGTTTTGCGTTAGACCTATAATTTGACCTGGAATCTACAAGCTAATTATAGGCGCTTTCATGACTACGGCTGGTACTGAAATAGTATAATTACTTTTACTGTGTAGTGCATTAGGTAGATTAATCAAAGCCAGAGCTGAACACGCGTGCAAAGTTTCCTTAAAATTTAATTTAATACCCCTTTTAGCCACGGAGTCACTCTAATCATTTTCCATTCATTCTCTGTGCTTTATTTGTGACAGGCCAGTTAATGCCATTTTACAATAATCGACTATAAAAGAAAGCTACATTTAATCTGGGATAAGGTTGCATCCCAACAGCAATCAGAAGTATTTCCACCATTTAAAATTATTGTACAACGCAAAACTTTCATCTGACCAGAAGATATGCTTTGCACCAGATTAAGCTGCTTTGGTTTTCCAGTGCCACGGTCTTTGTTTTTCAGAGCTGACGTGCTTCAGGTCAGCTCATGGTGACATCAGAGACCAATTTTGAGTCTTTCCCCGTAGTTGTAAATACAGACCACACTGACAAGTATTCAATACCATTTCAATTTTGTTTCAGATTGTGTTTTTTAAATTATGGAAATTTTAATTGCAAGACTTGGAATTGAAGTGTTAACGAAAAACATGGAGGTTGTGGCTTTGGTGGTACTTGATGGGGTGTTGACTTACACTGTTGAAAGGCTGTTCATATTTTGTTTTTCTTTTTGTACAACTGTTCAGGTTTTTATGGTCTATAACAGACAGTTATGGTGTTTGCCCTACTTTGTAATAAGACACAACCTCTGAGAGTAGATTCAATGTTACATAATTCTTTTTTTTCTTTTCTTCAGAAAAGCACTTGCCATTTTTTTTCCATCAGCTGTTGTTTTTTTTTCCTCTTTTTTGTAGACTGTATAGAGTTTTATTTATTTATTTTATTTATTTATTCTAACCTTTCAGTGCAGCAAAAGTAGAGGGCGGGGGACCTGAAATGTAATCAAATAGCATCTTTTATTCCTCAGCCTACATTTGGTTGAGCCGGCTGAACCCTAGTTTTTAATACACTTGGATTTCACATATTGTACAAATGTGTTAAAATAATATGGAGGTTTTCAGACATGTTGACAGGAGTGGGGGCGTAATGGAAAGTGAATGAGGGGAGACAGTGCGGGAAAGCCCTCTGTGTTGTTTTTAACCGGCCAGTTGTGTCATGTGTGGTAATGGAGTGGCGACAGCTGTCTCTACGCATGCCCCCCTCGTCCTCAGCTGTTGCCCTGCCCCACGGACAGCTGTTCCCCACAACACACACACACAGAGTCGGCTGCAAAAGGCCTCATTTATCTGCCAGTGGGTGAGGGAGAATGATTGCGACTCAGCTGATGAGGAAGACTATGATACCGTCACATTGGGAGATCCCCTCTGTTACCTTGTTTACATTGCAGCATGACACACCTGACTACACAACGCAGTCAGACACTGCTTTACAGGGCACCATGACGATGCCGTCACTGTTAATGTGGGCAAGTTCAGAAGAAACCTGGAATAGAACAGCGATCGTCAGTTGGATTTTATTGTCATTGTGAGGATAACATTGAATTGTTCCTGGAGCTTTTTTACAAGACTGAAAAGATGTAACTTGAATATACATCATTAAATGGGATGCAAGTTAACTTTAAGATCGATCCTTTTGTACCCCAGCTGCTTCCGACGCCGATGAAAAACCTGAATTAAATCTGTACCAATCTATTTGTCCATTTAGTACAAATGTGTAAGCTTTTATTGTGAAACATAGTGACAGTAGCACACAGCCACTGCTATTTTCAGCCATTGTTTTGACTGAGAGATGCCTTGTAGCACAAAACATGTTTTAAAAAAATGTTTTTCACATTGATACAGGTTCCGGCAGCACCTCAACCTCTGCAAGGAGGTTCAGATTCAAAGTCGATCTTTAGATTAGATTTGAGAACATGCTTTTGTGGTCAAATTTTAATATTAACGATATCTTTGAGCAGGTTTGTTGTACATGTTACATCATTAATAAACATAAAATCAAAGTTAATATAACTGAAATATCAGTAACAGAATTGATAGTGAGTTCAATGCAGCAGAAATCAAAGTGTAGTGGAATTTTGTGAATTGACCTTGAGGAACTTGAATTAAGGAAATCTGTGATAATATTTAGCCTTAATTCATGTCTTTATTCTTATGTGTATGAAATAATAAACGCTCCTCCATAACTATGACAGCGGGGACTGTAGTAAAGGCAACATACACTTACAGTAATTATTCATGCTTATTGTACTTCTGGAGTTAGAAAGAGAACAATAGTTTGAAATTGGCACAAAATTTAACTCACTGTTGATGTTAACCACCAAATCCATTCATCACTAGGATTACACCAATATACAGCACATTACTCAAGACTGGTTTGTTCAATTAGCTCTCTCTGGTGCACGTGGGGACCAGAGCCCCAGGCTAATTTTTCATTGCCACCAGCCAGCAGAGGCTCATGTGGAGTTCCTGTCTCACTCACCTGGGAGAAAGCTGAGGCAAAACAGAGACTTTTTCATTTCCTCCTCCAAAGTCATTTTTAATAGTCAGTTAATTAAAGTCTGCTTTTTCGAGACTGTGCGTGAGAAACATGAAGACTCAAGTACCACTGAAGTTTTTCGGAGGCATTTAATTGGAGTGAATCAATGGAAAATTTTCTTTTCAGAGGATATTCCAAGTTTGCGGGAGGTGTTTTTTTTTGTGTTTGTCAGAAATGTAAGTAAGGTGCTTATCCTCACACTGCCTGACTGTACTGCATTAGAGTCACTGGTTAAGTATGCGTTTGATCTGACCAAATAATCCATGATTTATAAAAACAAGCAAGTGGAATAAAAGCACAGAGAAGACTCATGCTGCTTTCATGTTACTGTTTAAATTAAGGATGAATAAAATCTGATCCCACTCACTCTTCCTCAGGCTCTTTATCTGTAAATGATTCCCCATCACCACGGTCTTTGTTTTTGATTCTCTGTCTATTATAAAAAAAACGCAACCTAGTATCCTAAATTCATCCTAAATGATAGATCACCAAAACAGTCACCGTGTAAATGAGGGTACCCCAGACTCCATTGACCAGAATTTGGCCTGAGTTTGGCATCTGTCCACCATAACAGCCATGCGCAGGAAAGGCCCTCCAACACCCTATACTGTAAATAACCTGCAAGGGTTGATTATTGTCAGAGTCCATTAAGGTTATTTGATTGTGTGATACATTGCCTCTTGTTGCACACGGTGAGAACGTTACTCAGACCACTGTGCTTCAGAAAAAAGGAAGAAATATGGTCTTGTATCTGGAAATGTGATGAGCAGATGTGGATTCTTTTCCCTCTGCCTAATTTACAGCAGATCGAATCAGCTTGATTTGCCTTCCTCTATTGGCCTGTTTAACATTTTGGCTCCAGCAAATTGTAGAAAGCTCATTGATAACTCCTGCCAAACAAAGGTAAATTATAATCTGTAGTGTGTCTAAATGTTTCCCTTTTGATTTGTTGATTTTTTTTTTATGGTGAAATAAAACATTCGACTGTAGCAAAAATAAAAATGAAATAATGGGAATCAGATTTTTTTCAGCTGTTTATCCTGTAAAACTGAAGGGAATTACAAATGACAAAAATAACTATGCAGCAGCAACTAATGTACAAGAGTCTGATTTAAAACACATTTTCATCATCAAAACCCCAGATCAAGGCAACGTTCACTCGTAAGGTCTAAACACACTGGATTTTTCCAGTGCGCACTGGATCATCACCTTGGGATCCAATGTGAGGAAAAACACAAGTTTAAATCAGATTTGTCATTGCTAATATTATCCTCCAGCTTTTCTTAGCTCCGCTTATTAATGTGAGAACAGTGAACATTTCATGGTGGAAGTGGGCGTCAGACAAACCCTCTGCTGGCTCGTGTGTCAGGATGCAGTCCAGCCATCAGGAAGTGATGCGGTTGAGTTCTAAAAGATAAAAATACCTCACATAGAACAACAAGAAACCAGAAAATCAGGATGTCAGTGTGTTACAGCACATGTTGTTGTGTGTGTGTCAGCGAGGTTTTAGACGTAGCCGATCACACATGTTGATATGGATTGATATGGTTGTCATTGACCTCACGTGCACTTCTTTCACTTGTTGTCATCAGGTAACCAATGGGCCCGCGCCGGTGGACAGAACCCATCCTCACCAAATTATGAGAACTCCCTCCACTCACTGGTAAGCTCCCCCTCCGCCTCCTGCCAGAGTCCACAGCGTATGATGGATGTGCACTTTAGATGAAGTTATCCATGACGGACTGCACTAGCATTACATGGAGATTCCTGTATGACAAATGTTTTGCTGAGAAAGGTGGGGGTAGACGGATAACTGAACCGAACAATACCTGTCCCGTGGGACTTGCCATCTGTCCTCTACTCTGTGGGCCAGGACCGAGATGACAGTTGGGGGTTGGGTTTGGTTAAGGGGGCTGGTGTGGGGACGGCAGCTGTCTGCTCAACCACTTCTCTGGGATTCCTTTGCTGCCATGTGACCAGAGCTGTGGATCACCTTTCATCCAGCACACTACTTGATGCACATGTCACACATGCACATTTAATGTGTTGCCTCCGCCTTAAACTTTGTAAACTTTTACCTTTTAACTAAACAGGGTCCTGGCACAGTAAGGAAAATATATTTGTCTCTTTTCCAAGTCTGCGTATATATGAAAAAGAAACATCAGTATAGTTAAACATTTGTGTTTCCAGACCAGTGCCCATATTTGTGTTCTTTGACAATAAAAAAAAAAAATTCTAAAAATTAGTCGATCGTGTAATCAGATTTCATGGCGTTTGGAGCAGGCAGAAAATTGTTTACAACAGTGCAGCAGAACCCGGGTCACAGCCGGCGAGGAAAAAGATATGGCACAGTGTGAGTGTAAGCATGCACGATGCCTGGTATGTCATCCAGTTCAGTGTGAGCGGCCTTACATAAGCCACAGTAGCAACAATGTACTGATTCACCAACGCAATAGTATTCAGTCAGAATGTAACATGTGTTATATACGTTACATTCAGATCATGACAGCTGCATTTCAAATCTTTTGTTTAAATATGAAACATCTGTCTATTTATATTTGGTTATCGGATATGCAGGGAATTTGGAAATTTGAGGAAAAGTTTTGAATTTTTCAAACAGAAATATAATATTGTGCATAAATGAAAAACACTATTTTAAGCGTTACAATAGGTGCTATTAGTTTTTGATGTGACACATTCGGTGTGTTGGGTTTTTTTTGTAGGAGTGACAAAGGTAAACAGAGGATATTGACTTATTCGGTCTGATGTCATTTGACCAGCGGTGTCAGAGTCGGGGGCCTCAGTGGAAAAGACGAGTAACTGTTAATGTTCAGTCAGAACCTCACATGACTGCGGCTCATTGTTTTGACTTTTCATGTAACAAACTCTTCTATTTTATGAATGAGTCAGAGAGTACTTTTTAGTCCCATGAGTTTGTAGAAAACAAGGTAGCAAATGAAATTACTTATACAGTTATTTGGGTTATCAACAGCAGTCGTTTATCTCCATTAGTCTAATTTTTCTTTTTTCATTTCTGCAAAACGAAAAACTTTTACAATCTATAAAACATGCCCGTAAGCCTGAGAAAGGTCAACCGAAGCAGAAAGAATTAATCAAATTGTAATTAATGTAGAATTTTTTAATAAAAAGTAAAAAAAAAAGTTTGCACTGTGGTAAATATAGACAACATTAACCCCAAAACTTAAGGGAAAAAACGGTTCTGAAGCAAGGGTTATTAATTGTGCAAACAACACAACATTTTCATCTTTTCAAAGTGAATAGTCAGCAGCTCTGTGCTTTCCTCTAAATCCTGCCCTTCTTCTCTGTGTCTTTTTATAAACATTCTCTATTCATTGTGTTCCTGGTATTCTTAGATACTGATCTTTTTTTCTTAATCCTGTCTTATTCTTATTTGACTTTGCCAGAAAAACAGAGTTCATCAGCAGTTACATGAGCATCTCCAGGATGCCATGTCTTTCTTAAAGGATGTCTGCGAGGTACTCCTTCCCTTTAGATATCACCTTCTGTCCATTACGTGTCCCATGCATCTTTGCATTCCTTTTTACCATGAGCTTTGCAGTGACATTCCTCACAACGGAATATGTTTGAGTTTCTCGCATTTATTGTCATATTGTCATGTCATAATTTTTATATCCACTCCAGCTTGTAGTAATCGGCTTAAAGGCAAAATTTTAAGGTTCAAGTCCTCCAAGTGGCTGTAGTTCATCTGACTGTTGAACACATATGAGGGCATTTGTTGACTGTTAAAACACAAGCTGAATTGGCTTCGTTGGTCTTGCATTTGAATTGTCTTAATCTTATGTTCAAGATGTGTTTTTTTCTTTTCAAGTCCACACCATAAAATGAGTGTTTTCAGATTTTGGCCTAATGTGCTTATACTAAGCTGCTCTGTCCTTCTTTTCTTCTCCTCTGTCTCTTCCAAACCCTTCACTCTCCAATCCCTCTGGTCCCCTCAGTCTCGAATGGAGGATCGTCTGGACAGACTGGATGATGCAATCCTCGTTCTGAGGAACCATGCAGTGGGCTCCACCGCCAATCTGCCCAGCGACATACACAGTCTGCTGGGACAGGCACAAAATGGGCCAATAGCAGCCATTGGTGCAAACTTCCCCGCCTCTGCTTTGGTTCCAAGTCGGACGGCAGCGATGGTAAATCCACACAAATATCTTTAATTGCCATAGGTTTTGATTTGGTAAAATGTATTCAGAATGTAAGGGAAGCAAAACACACACCGTTTAAATCGTTTTTTTCCTGTCTTTTTCTAACTTGTGAGATCTTGGCCACCTGTTCAGAATGTGTCAGCTGCCATATGTAAAAAGCGGACATTTTCCATGAAGAATAGTTAACAGTTTTCCCCACATATTTTCCAAAAGTATAATGGCTGGCTGAAGGCTGCCCCTCCTCTGGAGAGCGGCTGTATACACAAGAGCGAACCAGGAATGAGAAAACCAGACCTAATGGAGTGGAGTTGTGCTTCGGTGTAGAACGTGTTTGTGTGGTGCAGTCCTTTTTAGAGTTAAAGTTGAAGTCTCTGGAGAACCAGGGGAATGCAGGTCTGAGTATAAATCATGATGTGTTCACCCATCCTCCATCCAAGGTATTTCATTTTTAAGCGCCAAGAGATTTGAACACATCTGCAGTGGAAATTAAAATAGTGCGGCTAATGTAACTACAATCCATGGGTGTTTAAAATTACTTTGGGTGGCAAACAATAAAACCATATAAAACCCCTGTTGAATCATGCAAAGTTCTCCCATCCATTTATTTTGGAACTGAGATAAAGACTGAGATATTTGTGTAAAGTCTTTATCAGTGCTGACATTTTTATATTTACTTGAGCCCCAGAGAATTTCATTTAGAGACAAATATTTAGCTGCTGTGGTCATCAGAGCTGCTTTGTGTTTTATTCCTGCCATTTATCAGGACTGATGTCACTGTATGATCTGTGGTCATTTTACTGTTGAGATTTGTAGCTTTGTAACAAGGGTGTGGTCTGTTGTACTGTTGCTGTAGCTGTTGGATCCTGAAAGCGAGGCTGTCCTGTCCTTTAAAAGGACTGTTTTTGGTTGTCAGATGGGTTCAGTGTGATGTATTTGTTACAGAGCCTGCGGCTGCAGCGGTGACGTTGACCGACTGCAACTGAGATAGAGCATACTATGTGCGCACTAACACAGTACTTCCTGTGTGGGACGAGGTCCCCTCAGACAGACTCCCCCAGCCTCAGCACAGCACAGCCACAGGCTTTTACGCCCCACCCTCTACCCCCATCCACCCCTTTTCATCACTCCTTTTTAACAACCCAGGAAATCTGAATCGTTTGAAACGTGTGTCTGAAACCCGCAGTCTCCACCCAAATAGAGCTCCTCAGCTGTATGGTAATCAGGCCCAGCCATGAAAATGGCAGCGTTCTTTTCTCGCCAGAGCTGTGGCCTCCCTCCTCCTCCTCCAGACAAAGACTTGTTTGGACACCTGTTGAGAGCACAGCAAAGATTAGCGTAGCGCTGAGGAAGGGGAGGGTCCCGGGGCAGTGGGGTTAACAGAGGCCAACAGTGACTGGGGATCACATTCCATGAGAAAAGGGGGAGATACCCTGGACTCTCACTGACGTCCCCGCCTTTTCCCTACATCTCAGAAGGCAAATCAAGGACCTTCAAAACATGTGGCGAGCCTCGGAAAGGAGGGGCTTAGCGGTGTACCGTGGTGGGAGTCTGAAAAGAATATGGATAAAATAAGAAGGGAAGGGCCAGACTGCAGAGTGGGTTTTACCCCGACATCTTTCGGAACAGAACACAGGGGGTTTTGTCTTATTTAAAACATGAGAGGCAGACGTGTTTTTAGATGTGGTTAACAGAGCCAGGCCTGAGAATGTGACCGTGGTGTGGAGTCAACCATAACGGAGCACAAATACAGGGGGTTCTCCAAGTTTTTTGAATATTTTTATAATGCAGTTGCTGCACAGATGCATTTTTCTGAGTTATGTTCTGTGTTTTCATTTATTATTTGGAACATAGTGTTTCTGCTAGTTCTTAAAGCACCTAAAACTCAATCATGACATTTTTAAAAATACTGTAAATATAGTTTTAAAAATCATATTGATATTGTGAAATTCACGTTTTGAAATAATTTAATCATATTAATGTTCATTTTTAATTATGACTTTTATGAAGGTATGTCACCTCTAGACATTTACATCAACACCAACTAAACAAAGAAACGTCATCTGCTTCAAGCCGTGTTCACTCATTCTGATGACACCGGACCTGTCACTGTGGAAAGGACAAGATGCTTTGTATCACACCACTGGGTTTGTCAGATGTGTGACAGCTTGACAAAAAATAAAGCTGCGTTGGTGCCGATTCATTCATGCATGAATGATAACCTACTTCAGGATTTTTAGTCAACTGTGACATTAAAGACTCATTCATATAAGAGAAAACAACTTAAATATAGCTGTTCCACTGTGCATAAAAGGGTTAATCAAGCCCTGCTCTTGTGTGATATATACATATAAACCCTTTCATGCATGATAACCTACTTCAGGATTTCTTTGTGACTGTGAGATTAAGTCTCATTCATATAAGAGAAAACAACTTTAAAATAGCTGTAGTGACCACTATGCATGAAAGGGTTAATCCATATCTTAGTAATTGTCTCAAAATCTTTGTTTAAGTGACGAATACAACCATGTAACATGCACCTCTGAGTTAAATCACCAATAGACCCTTAGATCTCCATCTGTTCCTATCTGTACAAATGTAAATGTATAAGCCTAGGTAGCTTACCATCCAACCATCTGTGAGTCATAACAGTAGATACTCAGGTTACTGTTTTTGTTCTTAGTTTTACACGTACAAACTGATCAGTGTGTTCTCCGCATGTGTTGCAGCAGGGTGGTGCCCACGCCGACGATGCCGCCAGTCTGAACAACAACCACAGTGGTCTCCCCAGCGCCGGCTCCACGTCAAGCACAGAGCTCAACCACCAAGTTGAAACGTTCAGAGGTCTGATGCACCCCTTCTTATTATGTTCCTTAAACAGCTGATGCATCACCATGGCATCCTGCTTAACCTTTCCACTGTCTCCATAACAGGCCTGACTTCAGCCCTCGGCGGACAGGTCCCCCCCACTCTGGAGCTAAAAGTGGAAAAACAGGACAAGGACGAGATGCACGATAGTCTCTCCAATGATGATAAATCAGACGACGAAAGTGATAGAAGAGATATGAAGACACCTCGACCAGGCACACGCACAAGGTAAAGGACACACTCACACACAGGTCATTTTTACCAGAGGTGAGAAAAATTGGTGTGGTAAGATGTGACAAGTATTATCAAATGAACTGAAAATGATCTGAAATGCCCAAATAATTACTAGTAAAAAAAACTAAGCAAAATGTTATGATCGATAGACAATGTTTTATGAGCTGCACCGAATGTAAGCAGCTTCAATAAGGTATAATCACAAACATGATGGGAGCTCTGTAAAGATAAACACATTTAAAACACACAAACCAACCCAACAGCATCTGAAGCTAAACCTTTAAAGGGTCAAAAGCCAAACAAGTTTCTTTTATTCACACATACATATAATTTTTTTTTGTTGTTGTTGTTTTTAATGCTTTTGGTGATTTTTTTTTTTTCCCGTACATTTGCATGAAATCCAATCTTGACCTCCTTTTCTCTCCTTCAGTATCACTGAAGACGAAGATCTGAATCCGGAGCAGAAGGCAGAGCGTGAGCGTGAGAGGAGGATGGCCAACAACGCCCGCGAGCGCCTCAGGGTGCGAGACATCAACGAGGCCTTCAAGGAGCTTGGCCGCATGTGCCAGCTGCACCTGAAGAGCGAGAAGCCCCAGACGAAACTGCTCATCCTCCACCAGGCCGTGGCTGTCATACTGAGCCTGGAGCAACAAGTGAGAGGTCAGTGAGAGCATTACACCACTGAAGTGTCAGTAGTCATCCTTTAATAGCCTTACAGTTTATTTAGAACATTTTACATGCGCATTGTTAAAATTTTAAAATTGTTGCACTCAAAATGATAGCAAACAGAGTCACTAACAGAACGTTCAGACAGAATGTGAAAAGCCTTTGGGTTATTGTGGGTGATGTGACCGAAAAATCAGACCATGATGATTTTAATCGCAGTCAGTCACCCACAAACACAAACTGTCTCCATTACATGTACTTAAAACCATTTCCAAGTTTGGAAACAGGATAAGGGCAGAATGAGAGATCATAGTCTCTTCAATCCCCCAAAATGAAAGATGTCAATGATGGCATAAAAGGTTCATGTCTGCCCCCAGCCCCCCTTCTAATATCTGCTTAGATATTATATGCGTGCTATATGCTTAGATATCTGTTTAATTGCACCGATTCTCTAGCTGATGATAGTTCTGTGTTTAGGTCCCAAACATAATATTGTTTAAAAACTAAGTTTTTCTTTCACTTTTGTGTTATAGTGAAATTGCTTAAACAAATAAGGTCAGTACTGTTTATTTTTGTTCAAATGGATAAAAGCTGTTTGTTTGTTTGTTTTTTCTCATCTCCCTGGAACAACAGAAAGGAATCTGAACCCTAAAGCAGCCTGCCTTAAGAGAAGGGAGGAAGAGAAGGTGTCTGGAGGCTCCGGTGATGCCCAGCAGGCCCACACGGGGATGCATCCAGGTCTGACGGACACATCCAACCCCATGGGCCACCTCTGAGCAGCAGACAGGTAACATACACACACACCGAGAACGACGTGCACTTACACAAACACAACATAAAGCTCCAGTTCTGCCGACGTCTTACCGGTGCATATCTCTGTTCCTCTCTTCAGATCAAAATGATGCAGATAATTTCTGTCCAGTTTGAGTGGGTGACCTTGCTTCCCAGTGACAGATAGGACTCACAGTTTGTGACACCAATTGGAGGAGACAGACCACTCGAAGCAAAACTACAAGACTTAACCCCATCCAATCCTCAGACTGAAGATGAGCCTACAGTCCAGCTCCCCCCGCCATCAGTTTCCATCCGCAAATTTCTCCCCACAGAAAAATCGTAAGCACATATCACTGTCTGCAAGAAGTGTGTCGCTTCTGAACAATCAGAGACTTTGCAATCTCCTCCGTCTGTATGTGGAAATTGCCTCGTGCCTAAACTGAATTGACGAATGCATTGTAACAGCAATTTGTTTTTGTTTGTTTCTTCTTTTTTTCTATTTATTACGTTATGGAGCGATAAAGTGTATGTCTAAAGGGAAAGTTAAGTCATTTCAAAGAGAAGTACACAGCTTTTCAGTTGACCTATAGTTTGCCAGTGTCACCATTTAAAATTAGCGCCTCCCCACCCCCAACCCCGAACCCACCCCTGGGTAAGTCTGGCAAATCTGCAATGAGGGGCAAGGATATTTGGGCACTAAGAAGGAAAGATTGAGATTAATTTATTGGCCAGTTTAGAGTCATATTTATACCGAACAGAAAATTCAAACTAGTGCCCCATTTTAAGAAAAGATATATTATTTATATTTATATTTTATTAATTCTGCCACTGGCCTCGTCTGTAACCAAAACTACCTATATTTGTTTCTTTTTCTAGTTTAGACCCGTTTCTGTGCTACTGACTGAAATCACACAAGATTTATTTCCGGAAGCAGCGCAGCGACAGAATAGACCCGACCGTATTAGTTTGAAACACGCTGTCTACCAAGGTGAATGGCAAACTCTAGTTTCACTGAAAGCTCTGATTTAATGTTTTTTTTTTCCTCAGTAGTGAGCAGAGAAAAATACAGAGAGCAAACTATTTGCAAACCTTAGCATTCCCTGCATATTTTAGTGTCTTAACTGAGGAAAAGGGGACTTCACTGCCCTTCAGTTCCTTTGCCATATAGTGTTTAATGTACGCAGTGACATATTTTTGCAGATTCTTGTCTATGTTTAGCCTGACAACGACATGCTCCTGATATCAGCGCAGAAGTGGCTGGTCCTTGTCGTTTTCCCGCCACCAGCCCATCAGAGATCGCTTAATGAAGTAGTATCAACGACGACCACATGTTCTCCTGGCCTGACGAACATATCACTTTTTTTTTTCTGTTTCTATCTCAAAATATAAAATTTCAAAAAGCAGTTATTTCAAGTAAAATTTCGTTAATGCTTATTTGTGTCCTAAGGAGTCATTTCTCTCGGCTTCTTGCAGCAGATAAATGTCCACTTTGAACTAGTACAGAGAGCGTCTAAGTATTTTTTTTGTTTTTTTGTCAACGTTCCAAGCAGTGACCTATACTCAGTGCAGACATTGTATGGATTTTGTCGGATATCAAACCTAGTCGGATTGGTAGGAGCGTAGCGCAGTACTGAACAAAAGCAGTTAACGGATGATCTCGTTTATGTTTAAAAGACATTATCATGGCTTATTTTGTTTTCCATATCAGTGTGCATGCTTTACGTTTTTTTCTCCTTTATGAAGTCTTTGGTCTTAAGACTTGCTTTATATTCCATTTATTTCTTTGTATATTGTCTTCTATCATAATCTACACCTTAAACAAAGCTGCCGCAGTTAGAATTCTGAGTATTCTGGACAAAATAAAGGGAATTCAGTTGTAATTATGGATGCCACGCCAAGAGTTTACATTATTAAAAGTAAAAATTACAATTCAACACCTTTTTAGTAAAGATATCCAAACCAGGTTTTGGTGTATTCTCTGACTGAATGTGGCCTTGTTCTTCATTTCAGTATTCATTGAACTTTTATTCAGGTGGCAGACTTTGATTGAGGCCATAATGTACGTCACTTCCTGCTCTCTTCCCTTCATTTTTCTTATTTCCTCTTCCTCCTATTTTTTTTTGCTCCTCTGTTTGCCAAGTTAGACTTTGCTGTATTCCCAGATGCTTTCCCTTGTATAATATATGAAAAAAAAAGAAAATCAAAAGGAAAAAAAAAACATTTGGCTTATTTTTCACTGTAGTTAGTCTTTTATACAATAATACTGTAAGAATATTTCTTGAAGTCTAAATATTACTCTTTCTAGATTTTTGAAAGCAAAAAGTTTTGAGTAAAAAGTTTCTTACTTTATTTTACTATATTAGATAGTAAAATGTACGGTTATTTACCACGAGCTGTCCATTATTACCAGAAATTTACAAACAAGATCTCAAGAACATAGATCAAATTGTTGCTCGTAGTTGAGTATTTAAAAGGATTTGTTCCAGCTCCAGAATATTAAAAATGCGATAATTCTTCAGTCTCCATTGTTGATTGATAACAGATTTGTTCTTGTGTCAAAAAGGTATTGTCGATGCACATCAAAAAAAAAAAAATGCGGCAACGAGAATTTGAATTTTCTGTCTTTTTTCAACAGAAAAAAACCCCAATGTATATAACATTTATGTTGCAATAAATGTGCCATCTTTTTTTAAATTCAATGGTATGTGCATTTATTTCTCTCACTGAGCAAAAGACATTTGTTTCTGTTTGTTCGCCATATTCACCTTTTCTCCTTTCCATGCAGTTTTTGTTTTAAATATCTAAAATAAAAAAGAAACTTAAGACCGGAGGAAGAGTGAAGCAGGATGAGATCTGAGACGTTGAGGTTAATCCTATTGTTTATCATTTCTTTGTGTTCTGAGACATTTCTACAGTGGATGTAGGCCAAATGAGTGTTTTATAGTATGTAACTCATTTTTGAAAGTAATACCAGTGGACCATTGTAGTCTGTATGAAAAGTATTATGAATATATGTTTCTATTTTTAATAAAGTGTGATAGCAGCGTACCGTGCATGTGCTGTGATCCTATTTTTTTTTTTTCCCATTTCAGATTTTACACGTATGCAAAAAAGAGGCAGCGGTTGTTTGTGAAAGTGACTGTCGCCGAAAGGATGCAACATTAAATATATATTATTCATGATTTGAAAACGGCTTCATTTGGTTTGTTGTCAGTGTTTTCTCTCTCTGTTTCGCTACTCGCATGCACAGTAAATCCAACTGTGTGAAACAAATCTTAAAAAGCCATCGCGTGGAGATAAATGGCTGCAGGAGGAGAGGAGCACCAGCCTGAACTGTACCTTCTGATGGAGGCTGTCGTCTGCTGGTGCTCAATCTGCTACTTGTGCTGTGACTGAAGTTAATGAATCCCAATAGCGCAGTCAAACGCTCCCTCTAAACCCGGAGGTCTGTTGGGCTGTAAATCTGCGGCCCAGTACATCTGCACAAAATTATCCCGGTGCAGATGTGAGCATGAGAGTCCTCATCACATCCCGAGAGCTCTAATCCCATTTCGCTTCATTTGACAGAGGTGACACTCTGGAGGAAAAAGTGCTGACTGCAGTTGAGCTCAGTCATGCAACCTAAATCACGGACATCATCTTTCAATATTCTGAAGGGGGACGGTGTAAGTGTACTGGGCCGGTGGTGGATGTTGGTGTGTGTTGTGAAGCAATGGGGCCACCGTGACTGAAGCCTGACTTCCTCTTCTGGCTTGCGAGCCAGCTGACGGTCCTTGGCTCACACCCTGGAAGCCTGACCAAGAAGCCTGCCGCTCCTCCTGCTCCTTCACTTCCATCGTCTGCCTTCAGCTCTCCGCACACATGCTGCACCCACACCAGTTTGCGCATCGTTTCGGATTCTTCACCACGTTTGTCATCATCATCGTTGTAGTTTGTGCTTGTAACACAGCCGGAGGGACGTTAAAATTCATTTTAGTTCAGGGGCCAAATTCAGCCATGTCAGGACTGAAGTGGGCGGGGCTGATGAAATAACAATTAGATATCAATAATGTCAATTCCAAACTTTCCTTATATAATGAAAATGTTTACGTCTACAAACTGTCCTTTAAGACAATGTGAATAAGCTCAAAACTCTGAAGAAAGATGAATGTAATTTTAGCAATATTATACCTCATTTATACATGTTCATTAAAATGTGTTATTTTAACATTATTATACGCCAGTTTATAATTTTCACATGTTCATTAAAATAAGCAGAATTTTACCAATATTGTACCTCAGTTTATAATGTATACATATACACTAAAATTATGTCATTTTAATAATATTATACCTCAGTTTATCATTTTTACATGTACATTAAATTAAGTCAAAATTTATAAGTGAAATAAGTTAAATTTTAACCACATTATACATCAGTTGATATATATACATTATGACTTACTGATCACAGTGGATCTACAAACATGCAAAGCATTTAGTAACAAGTAGAATATTAAAATTCCACTTCTCTTCAGACATTTCAGGGTGTTTATATTTGTTCAGGTTATTTATGTTTTTTGTGAAATGATACTTTGTTTTAGTGTTAATACAGGAAAATTACACGAAAATATTCACATTAACACAGAGACATTTTTGAAGTAGTGAGTATTTATATGTTACGATAATATTTTTGCATTTTACAAATTCATCCCATGGGCTGGATTGCAACCTTTGACCCCCGGGCCGTATGTTCGACACCCTGCTCTTCCACCACATATCAGATCCACCAGTGTTAAATCATATATGAAGACCCACCTTTTTACCCGTCCTTTTAGTTCATTGTGACTCAATAATCTTAACCTATTTCTTTTTTTTGGTCTGTTTTATCCGAATTATATTGGTTGTTTTTAATATACTATTTATTACATTTTCTCTAGTAGTTTGATATTAATTTTTATTTTTTATTTACTTTTGTGTTGAATGATAATTTCTATTCCCGATTTCTCATTTTAATTGTGCTATTTTCTCTTCTTTTTAATCAAAAAAAGTCCCTGTTCTACCCTGATTTTATTAATTTACTTATTTTACTAATAGTCAATTTTATTTTGTTTTTAAAAGTCGTCATCTTTATCTGCAAAGCAACCTGTTGTTTTCAAATATGTGCTATATAAATAAATTGCCTTGACTTGACACAGGTAATTAAGTTCCTCAAAGATTTTTTGCTGCGTGTTTTCTGCCAAAAATCCCCGACAATGGAAAAGATGAAATCAGAGGAGCAAAGTGTGCGCTGCTCTGGCATCTCTGGTACATGTCAATTAGCTTTGATATGCCACTGGAAAAGCCTGCAGTCACTCTTAATCAGGACAAGACGGAGCTGCGCGCATTGAGCATGCGCAGACGGACCAGCTGTGGCACCTCAGCAGGGAACAGAGCTTTTATTGTGCGCGGCTGTAACCCAACACAGTGGCACAGAGCTCAGATTAAAGGCTCTGCTGCTGCACGCTCTCTCCGCGTACACAAACACAAACAGTGGGTCACTCCGAAGGCAAAGGAGCAGCTCGGCCTCCACTACAGCACTGTTTATATATCCAATGTACATAAAGAGTGATGTTTAGAACGTCCACTTGTGTGATTCATACTGAGGATTATATGAGATACTTTTTGTTTGTTTTTTTACCCCCGGTGGTTTTCAAAATACTATTGAGTATCATGTACTGGACGGCCAGAAAATTCCCATTGTGATTTGTGTAGCTGTACTGTGACTCACTGGGGTGAGCTGGAAATGCAAACGTTTGTCAGTTTGTTTTTATGGAAGCACAGAACATCTGGATCAGCTGTGAATCATCAGGATCAGCTGATGTCAATTAATAATCGACATCAGCTATTAAACATAGTGGTCATTTCACAAAAGGCTGTGGCCAGTGTTCACGTGTAATGTGAAATGAAAGTTTTTAAAAAAATATATTTGCATGATATGTGCTCGTTTGATCATACTGATGAAAGGCTGAGAACTTGGTATAATTGGTTATATTTCATAACAGAATAATTTGTTTCCTCAGCACGAAAGGGGGTGGGGGGCTAATAATATCATCATCAACAACACCAAAATTAACAAACTGTTATATTGAAAATGGACATAAACTGCAGCATCGCTGTTGTTATCTTTGTGGTTTCTTTAAAAATGAAAAGTAAAAAAATAAATAGATATAAGCCAGTGAGGATCACACCACTGTGGTCCTTTTTTTTAGCTCATTCCGGGTATAATTCATCACTGCTTACTGTTGTTTGCTTAGTTTTGCAGTTCCTACATTGGACACTTTACAGAAATAATATTCACTCCCTCGGTGTTTTTTTTTTTACCCCACTTGATTTATACCTGCTCTGTTCCCATGATGCAATGCTGAACTCTCACCATCTCAGGCCACACTCGGTCTGGTGTTCATGTGTCTGCTCCATCACTCTCATTAACTCAGTGCATTCAGATCAGCTCACTTTCCACTAGATGACGCTCTCGGTGTTTAAAGACATGCAGCTGCAAATTGCACTACATGTAAAGTGCAAATAAGTGAACTTTTGAAAAAAAAAAAACCAACTACAAACGGGTAGACGTGTTACTTTCTTCAAACATAAAAAGTATGATCTGGAGGGTGATGCTGATGAGCTCTGTGTAACTCTTTATTTTGAGAAATAGGGAGTTTTTCTCCTCCCGTCACTTTTGAGATGTATTCGGTCCACCCATGTGTTTTTTTTTCACGAGAGAAGTGAGTCACACCCCGAACTTGATGAACTCAGATATTCTGTTGAAATAAGACTTATTACGTCGAGTAAGAAAACACTCTTGTACTGATGCTTATCTGTCACTGAGGCTTCAACTGGACTCCATCTTTGGAATCAACTCAGATATTAGCATCATCTATTTTAATCATCAGTCAACTTTTAAAGTTATTGCGCAGTCGATCCGTAGTCATGGTAGAGGTCGTATTCGAGGTTGACTGAAGAAGGGTCGGACGCAGGACCGTGGACCGTGGACCGTGAACCCGCGGCCGGTCTGAGCGGGTGGGCGTGGTCAGTGAGTGTCGGAGGGGGCGGAGCAGCACCGGAGGGTCGGACGTCCTTCTCAAAGTGTCCTCCTCAGAAAACAACACAGCACTCAATAAGTTAGTAAACTGTGGCGTGGGGGCCCTTGTTCAACTGTAAATCTCCTTAAAAAAAAACAAACAAAAAAACACACCACTGAAAGCTCACATACTGCGGTAACTCAACGACAGAGAAACGGCGCTGGTGAGTAACGCAAAGAGTTTTCATTGTTGATAATTAATGAATGCGCAAACGTTGAAACAGCCGCTACACGCAAATACAGACAAGGTGCGACATTTCTTGGCCAAAAGTACTTATTGCATTATTTTAAGTTTGACCTAAGCGTATTTTTTTGTGGGTTAAGTCGACAAAGATATTCGGGAAATCTCCGTGTGTGTGTTGTGTAAATCTTAGTGGTGTGTTTGATGACACCTGTTGCTCTGAGCAGCGATGAAACTGCGTCAAATAAACCGGCCGCAAGTGACTCACTTCATTCACCTCGAGACTTTACTCAGAGGATGGGTTTGTAATTTGTAATCGTGACGTTTATAGTAAAAAGAATTTACATATCTGGTGGCAAACAGACTCCGTAGGCTCCGGTGTCATTTACCTGACGCTCTCCTTGCGGCGACGTCCACACATTGCGTAACTTTACAGTTTCCCACAGCTCTTGTTTTCGACATTTAATTCTTTGCCGTTTTAAGTGACACGGTTAACCTTTGCCTGAACTTTTGGAAAAGTTTGTCCGCTCTTTACTTATTCGTCGGTTTCCTGTGGTCGCGCGAGGCATTGCATCTGCAGACACACTGTCGGGAGGGATTCCCTGTCTGTTTGACACGGGAAAAACTAATGAGTCCGAAAGTTGAGATAAAAATCAGCTTAGTTAGGTCTTTGCTGCCCCC
>JAPTHA010000018.1:25988556-26019420 GCA_029814585.1 Gymnapogon annona | reverse complement strand
CGGGTCTGTGATGAACAAACACACACACACACACACACACATCAAAGCCTACGCCTTGACATCCTTAACCTGTGCTCGGTCCTGACCCCTCCGCCTCAACACAGGGGTCAGTGAAGGCAGCATGGCCACTATGAAAGACAGTGGGCCAACACAACGAGGATTTCCCCTTATGCAGAGAAAAATACAATGGGAGAGGAAAAGAGGTTGCACACTCGGAGTACTTGTGTGTCGGATACATGTGACAGCAACAAGAAAGACTCTATTGTGTTGCCTTTAGTATTAGCTCGTCCAAGACGGGACACTCTACCTTGGCTTAGTCATCCATGCCTTCACAGGTGCCAGAGAGTGAAGCTGACTAATTCATGTCACATTATCATCCTGTTCCTCCTGCGGTGCCAACAGTGGTTAAACTGGACAAATGCATTTAATCACAGTCTCAGTTACAACGCCTTTAACTTAGCCTTAAACATACAGGGTAGATTTAATGATGATGTAAATAGTAACAGGATTTGTTCGTGAGGTCATTTTATTAGTGCAAAAAACACTTTGTTTCCTGAGATTAGATCCTTCAGGAATTGGTTGGCATACCAACTCAGATAAAGAAATCTGGACGTGTGTTATCATGGAGCTTGCAACATGATACTGTGACATCAATGGGCTTCACATTTCATCCTAAACCTTTCGGTTGAAATACCCAAGAATTTATATTTTGGTGGTGTGACATTTGGATAATTTTTTTATTGTTGTAAAAATGGAAAAGAAAAACAACCAGCGTTCCCGTCAAAGTGTCATGCTCCTTGATTTAACCCTTTCACGCACAGTGGTCACTGCAGTGGACACACATATTAGAAGGTTGTTTTCTTTTATATAAATGAGCCTTAATGTCACGGTCAAAAAGAAATCCTGAAGTAGGTTATCATTACTCATGCATGAAAGGGTTAAACTGGTATGGTTGAATCTGAGGTGGCTAATAATAAGCACACATAGTCATATTACCTCACTAACATGGCGCCCTCCATAGGAGCCTTTCATCCTCCTCTACTTCAATTGTGTGGATTGTGATACTGTATATCCTGCTTTAGCGTTTGTTGCCTGCGTTATCTGCGTCGCTCTTTCAGGCTCATCTCATCTGTCTTTGTCTTGTAGAATGGGACACTGTCAGCAAGGCAAACAGGAACCTGTTAAAGGTTAAAAGCCTATTGTCCAGTGGAACACATGGTGGGTGCTGATGGCTTTGTCTTCACCGGCTTCCCAGGCATAAATGTGTCTGAAGGACTGTGGATGGCTCACTTTAATATTTGTACACAGTTGCGTCTTTATTGCCCGCTGCGTTCTCATGGTCCTGCTGCAAATCTGTCAGCTTTGATAGCCCCGCTGATGTTATTGTAAAACTGACAGCATTGTATTTTCTTATTTTGCCCACGAGAGCGGGCTCTAATTAGAATGTTATTTACAAGGATCAAATCTATCCTTTATATGCACACGCATACCAAATCCAACGCTCTCCAGAGTTATGTAGAGATGACTGTGCTCTTAACCCTTTCCCTGATCTGAGTGACTCATGTTTGGGCGTTTTCTTTCACCTTAATGTTCTTTTAAAGACTTTAAATTTATCCTATACTTCGTCACACAGTGTAAACAGTCATTTTGTCGTACCGTAGCTGTTAGTCACACACCTGTAAGGCCTCTTTAAACAGTACCCTATCATATTTGCACTTCGTGCAAAAGTGGTCGACTCAGCTGACTCAGATTTTTGTGGGTCGTGTTGGTTCTGAGGTGTTTGAGGAGCTTATCTTCCTTTTTAATTCGGTATTGGTGTGAATGTGTAATACAAGCAGATGCGTTTGTTATTACGCAAAAAGGGAAACTGGAAACGGTTAATCCTGCTAGAGACGAGGAGGTAGAAGGTTACATTAGAAGTCCCGGGCGGCTATGCGAAGCTGTTCATTTCCCCTTGTGAGTCATCGTTGGCATATTTCAAATTTTTTCCAATATCCAGTCTGACAATTACAGATAAAAACCTTTCAGTGACATTGTTGAATTATTGGGGTCTTTTTTTCCTGACTCACACCGCTTGTCTGAATCTCTGTTTGCAGAGGTGGGCCACCTGATCCAAGGAGAGGGATTTGTTTTCCTTATGCATTCCTGATGGAGTCGTACAGAGTTACTGGCATTCCTAACAGTGGATCACAGCGGGGCTACACTCAGCCGTCCCGGTCCTCCAGGTCCAATGGTAATGGTGCTGGTTCCTATGGTCTGAGCATTCGTGTCCAGGGCATCGATGGACACCCCTACGTGGTGCTGAACAACCAGGACAGTGGTCCTCAGTCCTACATTGACCCCAACAGCAACGGGTATATTGATACAGACGGGTCGTTTATAGAGAACTACCAGGAATATGACTTTAGAGGAAGCAAAGAGGCTGGATCTGGCAGCCCCTTCATCGAGTACCGCTCTCAGAAGATGATGCATCGTACTGGTTCTCACAATGGTGTCACAGATTCACAAGGGAAGAAGTCTTCCAGTCTTCTGAACTTTCAGAAGCACCCAGAGATCCTGCAGCCGTATGACCCAGAGACCAACTCGCTCAACCTGGAAGGCTCCCATAGTCTGCCGCCCAGGCCTCTGTCTCTGCCTGACACCCAGAGACGCCGTCAGAGTTCTTCGCCCAAACCTGTTGTATCTGCAGCCCAGTCACTGAGCCTGGACCAGAACAGAGCTCCAACACAACGAGACAAAGGGCAGGTCCTGCCCCAGAGCCCGGTGGAGACAAACACCAAGTCTCTGCCTTCAACCCAGACGAAGGCTCAACCGCAAGTGGCTCAGCCTCAGTTCAAACCAAACCTCACAAACCTGAACCTAACGCAGATCAAGTCCTCCTCTAAACCCCAGCAGCAGCCAGTGCCTCAGTCCTCCTCCGTCTCAAGTCCAACAAGTGAACAAAGCAAGGCCTCCTGCATGTCCCCCAGCACCATGAGCAGCACCAACTCCAGCCTTGAACGCACACGCCGCGAGCCTGACGTTCTTCCTCTACGCAGAACAGACTCTAGCGGGCCCGTCCTTCAGTCTTCGTCCCGCTCCCGCCACTCTTCCTCCTCCTCTACCAACACGTCCAAGGCACTTCTGGATGAGCAGATGGAGGCCCTTTATGCAGACACCATCAACCGCCACGAGAACCGCCGCTACATTCCTTTCCTCCCGGGTTCAGGTAGAGACATTGACACCGGCTCCATCCCTGGCGTCGATGAGCTCATTGAAAAGTTTGACGGTAAAGACGGCAGCAATCAGAGGCGGGGTCGAGCTGGGCGCAGGAACAGGATCAATCTAGAGGACAGGAAACGCTCTCGCAGCGTGGATAGCGCCCTCGGCCTTAGAGGTGGATCAACCTACACCAACGAGTTCAGCCGCATGCGGGGCACGTCGATGGAACACGTCCTCCGACCGTCACAGCTGCGGCTGCAAAAGGCCGGCAGCGCTCAAGACTCCTGGATCACTGTCGTAGATGGGAAAGGTGATTCCAGGTCTCCGTGTGTCACCAGCGAACCCAGCTCCCCGCAGAGCACCATCTCTAAAAGCACGGGCTCCATCAAGGGCCACAAATCTTCACAGACCCACACGTCTGCACTAATATTTAAGAGTAAAGAGGAAGTAGATGGTGCCTCTTCAGCTACAAAGCTCTCGGCGACGTCACTGTCAACATCGTTGTCCAAACCTTCCTCAACCACTGACAAAAAGCCCAGCACAGAAGCCGACGTTCAGGTGAGAAGTCTGCTTTGTGGCGCCAAAGTAGGACGTCACAACAGAAACCTGAATTGGTTGTGGACTTTTCTTCTGCAAATATTGGCCTACGATTAAAACAAATGGTGCTGAGTGAGTGTTGATGTTGATGGCTGGGCGAGACGCACACGTCCCCGCGCCTACATCAAAGGCCTTCAGGTCAATTCAGATCTTTCTTTCATTTCCTGTTGTTTCCAGGTGACCCCTGATCTCCTCAGAGGTCAGCAGGAGCTCTCACAACAAACACACGAAGAGACAGCAAAACAGATCTTGTTTAATTACCTTAAGGACGGGTGAGTTATGTGTGATTGTGTGTTCTTTGTCAGTGTTTTATAACACCTCCACATTATTAATATTATTAAAATGACAAAAAAGCATCATAAGTTGTGAAGAAGTCATAGTGTTGTTCTGTATTGTAAGCCAAACATAAAGCCTTATCCGTGTTAAAACAACATAGAGTAGTGTATCATGAAATGAGAAACTGTGCTGTTGAGCACATTAAGTGGTTTTTATCAGAGTTGGACTGTTTGTGTAAAAAAAAAAAAAAAGTGGAGGAATGTGCTCCTCTTACCCTCCCATCAGGCTGCAAACTACCCTGCTGTTGGGAGTTTATTTTCTTGCCAAGTCTCACTCACTCCCTCACTCTTAGCTGTGGTGTGAAATCAGGAGAAAACGTTCTTATTGTTTGTGTAATCAGATACTTTCCGACTGTCACTGGAAAAAAAAAAAAGCGAGTTAGAGTAAAGGCTGAGGTGGAATTGAATGTTTACAGGAGCGGTTCAGCAACACATAACTGCCGTCTGCGGGAGTTGAGCTTGGCTTCATCAGCAGGAAAGCGTTTTAAGGCCAATGTAGAAATGGAACAGGAAATGGTTTGGGTGTGTCAGACTACAGGTCAGGAGTCACAGGACAAAAGAAAGGAAACCCAGATGGAAGTGCTGAGGCTGAAACTGAGCTACATTCCCCAGTCTAGAAGACAAACACTCACCCACAGAGTGTATAAAGGTTTAATGAATATCATCTGCAGTAGATGAGGGGTGGGTGGGGGCTCTAGCATCAGCCTCGTAATTTACTGAAATAATAGATCACTGTTGTCATTGTTGAGTCTAATATTTTCACTTTTGCGGGGGGTGGAGATTTGGGGTTCATCCAGGCTGAAGAAACCCAACCATCTTTGGGTTTTCAAAGCAGGTAGCGCCAGAACTATTTTTCTCACCTCCTGACGACTGGAAGTTTAAGGCAAAGGAGGGTTATTCCGACCACAACCAAAGAAAGCACAATGGTTTTGGTCTGAACAATACTATTTGTTCCATCAATTATAGCAAATGTTTCCTATCACAGTTTGTAGTTGAATATTGGAAGAAGTAAATTATTTAATTCAAATATTATTTGATTTTTGTTGTTTGCAGGACTGTTACAGTCATACACTACAAAATGACATTCACGGCCTATGATAGTCAAAAATCCCCCAAAAAACTAAAAAAAAACAAGACGGTTCCATCAATGAAGCCAACAAAAGAAAAAAATACATGAACTGTATGAGACATGGCGACACATTCTGACCTCATGCTTCCTAGGTCCTAATTCCAAAGATTATGTATTTCAAATATTATTTGACTTTTAGTTTTGCATAGGACAATATTACAGTTACATTTATATGCTTCAAGAAGACATTCCCAGCCCATAATAGCAAGGTGATAAACAGATAAAATACACACAACACAGAAAACAAAAAGTAACAAGACAGGTACGTTGACAGAGACAAAAAAAACTCCCATAAATACATGAACCGTATGAGACATAGAGACACACATGCTGACCTCGCACCACCTTGGTCTTAATTCCACAGATTACATGAAAAAATCCTCAGATCTCAATATTTTCTCTATAGAATATATAAAGCTTATGTATGTCTTCTTTTTTTTTTTTTGCCTTTTAAACTTGTGATTACATTGGGTTTCTAAATGGGGCTGAACTGTAGTTACACAAGCTGAGTGTTTTGTTCTTCTCTGCACATGTTCCTCATGGTTGACCGGTCCAAACTGTTCATTCTGTGAGCTGACACATCAAAGCAACCTGATCTTCCCTGACCCGTTCTAAGCCGGGAATGAGTTCCACTCCTACAACATTTGGAAATTCCTGCCTTATCCCCTAAATACTGGGTTTTTAACCTTTTTAGTAATTCCACTGTTATCTTTTCTTACATGTGTTATGTGTGTGTGTCCGCAGAAGCAATGATAATGACGAAACGACTAAGAGAAAGGTCAACCTCGTCTTTGAGAAGATTCAGACGTTAAAGTCACGGGCCACGGCGGGCGCTCAAGGCGACAACAAAGTGAGACGTTGTTGTATCGTTGTAACTGCACCACAACCCACTGAAGGTCACACGAGATTAAAATGAGATCAGTCTTTCCAGCTCATCCACGGATATATTCTGTACATTAAAGTATTATCCAGCAGAGTAAATGAAAGGATCTGTGTGTATTATCTTCATAGAGTGGAGTTTAACGTTTTGTTCTCGCCTTTTTTTGCTTGTGTTTTTGCCAGACAGGCACTGTGACTATGAATGTGTAGCCTTTTATTTTTTTAATATATAGTCTTTAATTAAATAGAAAGAAGACGGTTAATGTCAGGCTTGGAACTTAAGTGTTAGCTATGATGAAATATTCGAACCTTAAACAGTTAACATGTTCGTTGTACATGTACTCTCACTGGCTCTGATCAAATTTGACACATTTGCGTTGTTTTTGTCAGTCTGTGGACTTTGTTGCACAGGCTAAAGAGCTACAGGGACAGAACGCTGAGCTCGAGAAAGAAATCACCAAACTGAAGAAACAAGTGGACGAGCAAACTCCGGTAACTGCAGTTTAACCCCAGCTGTAACTTTATACCGTCGTATATACAGTACATGTTGACATTGTCGCTGTTTGACGATATCTTTTTAATGAAAGATTTTGTTGGAGCTAAGTATTTACAGTTAAACTCATGAAATTGAACAAGTTAAAGACAGTTCTTGTTTGACTATAAGCTCGTCTGAGCTCAAAACAAAGGCACACTTTTTTTGAATAGAGTTGTACCACAAACACAGCGTTATGAGAAACTTTGTTGAAAAGCTGTAATTGCGCCATGTACTGATGTCTGCATGAGTTAAGTAGGATTAGAAAAACAGTCGCACTTGTATTTGCATCACAACTTTAATAATAGGGTGCGTGTTCTCATGAATACATTGTACATTTTAATTAACGTACAGATTTTTACATGCCGAAGTGAAGTCCCTTACGATCGTTTAAAAACTTAATTGAAAATAAACCAATGCAAATGTGAATTTTGTTTTTTTTCTCTCGTTACTATTTTCATTATCAGAAAAACCAGGCTGAAAAGAAAGCTGCAGCGGGTCTGAAGGATCTGCAGCAGGAGCTGGAGAAAAGCATGGAGGAATGCAGACGTCTGAAGGAGAAACTGGCCAAAACTGAGGCTGAGCTGCAGAGTACAGTGGAAGAGTAAGTGCACAGTCACATGACCGAGGGCGTCAGTGAGCGCCGACTCTGTTTTGTAAATGCTGAGATTCCTAAATAAGATTGACAGGTGTATCCAGGTTGTACTCCTGTTTGTCAGTACTTTGGTTTGTCTATCAGTCAAACACAGGTGTCAATTTGTGGGTCAGTGTTTCCTCATCCGGTTGGTCCTGCCGCCGAGGGGGCTGTACAATATGAAGTGGAGGAGCAGGAACAATAATATTCACATGTTGTTGTGCAGAACAGTTTCTATCTACTGTCAAACTGACACCAGTCTAGAGTATCTGTGGATTCAACCGCTCAGAGATGACAGTTACTGAGTTACGGTGTCCGTGGTGTTTGACTGCATGATCCTTGTGCATTTCCCCATTAAATTAATTTGATGCTAAATTTAATAATATTTTAAAGTTACATTTATTTCATCTCCATGTCATTTGTTGGGTTTAGAGTTGGTTTTGACAGTACATTTCCACCTTTATTTCCTTACACACCCAGAACTAATGAATCTACTTAACCGATATAGACCCAGTCCTACTTTTGTGGCTGTTCCCAAATGCATTTTTCTAAAGTGATTTGTCAACCTATTAAAGCATTAATCTCTGTATTTTGCCTTTTTTTTGCTGTAAATCATGTATTTTCTTGTATTTAATTCACAGATCATGTAGATGTTTATAAAAAGTCATAGAAAAATCCAAATTAATTATATCCAAATAGACAAAAATGCACATATGAGGTTACTTTTTCAACAGAGTGTAAAAACGAGTGTATCTAGTCACTGTTATTGATTCAACTCCATGGGTTTTCACTGGTGAATCAACGTTGTAGTAGATGATGGTGTTTCCACGATAACTGAGGAGCCTCTGAATGTCTACATGGGTCATAACTGATGACCATGAAAAGATGAAAAGCTGTATTTTACACCAATTATTTACATATACTGATATGATTAGTGGACCAAAAGGTATTAAACAAATGATATGCACCGGTGGGTTGTGTCACTGATGGTTCTTTTAGGGTTATACCATAAAACAATGGAAGTCTGTCACTATCCCTGTTGTACTTGTATTTAGAATACATTATATTGAAGATAAAAGGTTCTACATTTTGATAGTAAGCTGTGCGTAAATTGTGGTGTTTTATTTGTAACTAGGATCAGTTTTATTTAACATTTGTTCCTCAGCTGTTACTTGCATTTCTGTCAGTATAGTTCCATAGATGTCTAATCTCCTCAGTCTTTCCTTACAGAGGTCATGCAGCTCTTCTCTACATGACTGCAGTGGTTTGTTTAAGGTCCCTCACATCACTTATCACCCTCCTCTCAGTGTTGCCATGTGGAGGCAGTTTAGATATTACTGTCAAGGTTCCGCTCTTGGTTTTAACCCCGGTGTGTCCGTGGGCCACAGATCCAGACCCGATCCAGGTGGTACCATTCGTATGTGTGAATTGAGATGCAGGTGTGTGTGTGTGTGTGTGTGTGTACGCGCTCACACATTATACAGAGTATTAGCTGTGTGTTTTGATGTGCGGTGTGGTCTGTCAGGCTGTTCCAGGTGAAGATGGAGCGAGAGCAGTACCAGACGGAGATCAGAGACCTGCAGGACCAGCTGTCAGAGATGCACGATGAGCTCGACACGGCCAAGAAGACGGCGGCTGACAGCGAGAAGGACATGATTATGGCGGTAGAACACAACATTTATTGTTCTAAATTTAAAGCCCACATGTTTTTTAATAAAATCAGTGTGCATTATTTTAAATCTAAATCTGTAACCAGAGCTTCTAGAGAATAACGCGATTTTAAATTAAATTTGCAATGACATTATTATTCTTGGTCTTCATCTGTTGATATTTTCATTGCTTGATTGGATTCTGTTTGTTTTATGTTGAACTTTTTGTGTTACATTATAGTTTTTGGGTCAAATCTGTCACCAGTTCAATTCATGGACTTTGGCACATCCGCTTCAGCATGAGCCTAATATTCTGGGATATAATTAATTATACGCTGTTGACTAAATGCTAGTGCTTTCCCTCAGGACATGATGCAGCTGAGGGTGGAGATGCAGGAGGTGCTGCTGGCTAAGGAGGAGCAGGAGGATGTGCTGAGGAGACGAGAGCGGGAGCTGACAGCTCTGAAAGGAGCCCTGAAGGAGGAAGTGGCCTCTCATGATCAGGAGGTGGACAAGATGAGGGAGCAGTATGAGAAGGAGATAAGCAGACTGCAGACGGCTGTGGAGGAGGCCAAGCAGGTAATCAGCCTCCCCTTTGTCAAACCCCCTCCTCCTCTTCCTTCTCTTCTTCCTCTTCCTCCCACACTCTTTCAGTTTGACTCCCCCCACGTCCCCTCCTCCTCACCTCTTTACACCACCAACCCCAGCCCTCCCCACCACTCCACCCCCCCATCCAGACACACACCCGGCCAGGGAGCGGTGTGCAGATAAGCAGCGCGTCAGGGGAGCTGTGGCTCTGTTTATGCATGTGTGTGTGTTTTGCATTGAGAGTTGAACCATATGTGAGACTTTAGAGGCTGAGGCACTGCTTTGAAGTGGTGTTATTTACACCTTTCCTCTACTTTCCACAGCTGCAGCACCGAGTGTCACATGGGGACGCAGTCATAAAGGACCGTCCTCTTGAATTATGTCAGTCGGTCTGTGTTTCATAGTGAAGGTGTAACACAGGGAGAAAAGGAGGAAGATGATTATTTTGGCTGTTTTTGTTACTGTGGGGTAAAATGTTTATTGACAAACCTACAGAATGAATGAATTGATGAATAGATGATGATGTTCTCATCACACGCTTCTGTAGTGCTCCCTAAACCTGCAATACATATTCCACACACTTTGTTAACCTGTCAATTTGGTTGCAGTTTGGCATACATTTATCCGTTTTGGTGATTTGAGCAGATGTAAACGGTTTTGTCGATTCCTGCAGTGTTGGGTTTAACCCCTCATCCACCTGACCAGAGGGGTGACGTAATCGATTTGTTCGTCTGTTCATTCAATGATGTAATCACATTAGTTCAAGAATGCATTGAGATATGTGCTCCAAATTTATACTGTGAACGTGTCTCAGCTCGGGGCAGGAGCTTCATTGGCCAAGGGGTATTTCAAGTGCACAGTGGGTTATTTTTGATTATTGATATCCTTGGAGTTTGGCGGCTGACAGAGAAATGCTCATGATTAAGAGCTTGAACACCCTAGGTTCTAATGATGATTGAGTAGCACTGCCTAAACAAACTCATTTAAATATGCCTAATCAGCAGGACGGGATCATTTACAGCAGGGACAAGTTGTTTTAGCTTTTTTACACAAGTGTAAATTGAACACAGCGTGAGTTCACACACTTCAGCTGTGTCAACAAACTGATAAAATGAAACTGAAAGGCAGCGTAACTTTATAAATTCGGTTCCTCATCACTTTTTGTATTAAGTCCTTTTTCGGGAGGTTGACTCAGGAGAGGTGTGTACTTATCAGAGTGTTGTTCCATTTTACCAGAATAGCAACGGAGGACGTTTACTGTTGAGATGACACATTTATGAGTGTGTTTTAAAAGTTTACTGGTAAGGTCGTCATTATTGTTGGTCAATAAGAAACATGTAAGCTGAAATCCAGCAGTAGGACTGATAGTGTTCTGTTGTGGTATTAAATAGATTCTCAGACGCTGTATGAACTTTTCATTAAGTTTACACACTAAAGGTTCTATGTAGTTCATGATTCATTACCGTGAATCATGAACCGTTTTGGAAGCAGTGGTGCAAGACCTATAACAAACTCTGGGTGGTGAAGAGCAGTTGGTTTTATCACAACACCATAACCTTTGTGTCTTTAACATCTCATCCATTTATCCACTGACAAGATGACATTATTTATGATAAGACCGAGAGTGAACAAAATGGTTGTTAAGCTAAAGAGGAAAGATTCCGACCTCAGCTATTTTACTACTGACGAAAACTTAAAGGGTTAACCAGCCACTAAATTAAGATCTTATCAAGACGAGTCTATGGACAGAATGTTAAGTTCAAAAGGTGTTAGTTGCACAAAAAGCAGGGAAATATGGGTCGTGGTTTGTTTGTGGTTAAATAATATTGTGAAAGGGAAAGAAGAATAGACTGTTGGCCTTGAGGAGCTCTGTCTGTCCCTCGTCAGTTTGTGTTGTCTTTGGCAAACATCGACTGCTCTGATTACAAGAACATACACTCTGTTTCCAATCAGATTTCATGCAAATGGCAGATTATTTATGCTGCTCACATATATATATCATCATATAATCATCATAAACATCATCAACCTCATGATAAGTATTTTATTGCCAGATTGTAGTTTGTACCCAGCTGCAGTATTTGGAAAACAATAATTCATAATAAAAATGAAGCGACTACACTTCCACCTTCACCACTGAGTGCTGGTGTTAGCTCATTACGACACCATCTTTCCAAAATAGAGGCTGATGCATTAAGTGGTGACGAACAGCGGTGCGTGGAGGAAGACAGCCCGCTGAAAGAACTAAAGACATATTGTTCAGCAGGTCTGTGTGTGAGTCACGCGTGTCCTGTTTGTGTCAAAGAGTGGAAGTTGTCCTTGTTGGTGGCTTCCTGCAGGCCTGTTGGGCTCCACAGCAGGACCAGTGCATTTCCTCTGGTGGAACAGAGGCACAAACTCCCCCGAGGGACTGTGTCATCTGTGCTTTGTAAACACATGACATTATCAAGTCATTGTTTGTTTCTCCTACGATAGAGAGAAAGAAAAAAAAGAAAAGACTTCTCAAACTTTCTTAATTAAACCACAACCTGTTTAAGTTCAAATGTCCACAGCAGAACTTCTACAAACTCAACTATCACAACACGCCGCTCATTATGATTATTATGCGTTTACTTTATTATTCGAAGACGTCAGAAAGAGAGAGTTGATTTAGGTCAAAAACTACCTGCCTTTTATTTTATTTTTCCACCCAGCCCCAGCTTCCTCCGTCTTGTGGCCCTGATGTTTGCTGCAAGTCAGGGCAGCCCACGCAGAGAATGAACATGGAAACTGGAGCACTAAATTGCTCTGTATACTAGTTAATTGCAGTGGCAGGCCATCACTAATCTAATGAGCAGCAGTGGCCGAGTTGCATCGTCTCCCCTCGTCTTTCTGTGGACTGAAAGCACGGGGGTAAACGTGGACCTCAGTCGGCGATGAATGATGAGTTTGTTTCACACAATAATAGCAGCGGGGGTTGGGATGTGCTGAATAAGTGGGTCAGTATGCTGTAGAAAAGGGGATGCGATGCCGACCCCCTGAAAGGAACGAGGGGCCTGTTTTGTGTCTTAAACTGAAAGCCGCATTGTGTTTTCAACGAGCTGCAACCTGCAGCATTTCATCAAACTCATATAAAGACAAGATAAAAACCTGTTTATGTTAGTTGTTGTTTTTCTTTTGTTCTGAATGTTCCATAACAAAAGGTGGCTGCAGATTTTGGGCGTAGATGCGATCTTCGGCGTCGGCGTGTGCTGGTTGGTATGTGAAAAATGTGGAAAGATGAGGTGCAGTGAGAAAAGAGAAGTGTTTGTTTCCAGGAATGTGGGGGTCACAGTGGAGAATGCACGCCCTGCCGGTGCTCCTCTCCACTCAGCTGCAGCTCTGGTACAGTGAAACCTCAGATCTTTCCATTTCGTCCTCTCTAGGGTGCTGTGGCCGCTCCTCTATGGTGTTTCAGCGTCTGTGCCTTTAATCGACCTCAGCCGTACTCTGGCTTTCCTACCTGTAAAGAAACAGCGTTGAGCTTATCACACATTTCCAGCTCATGTTCAGTTCCACCTCCAACCCTGGGTCTCAGTATGAACCAGACCCATTGTTTTTTTTTAAAATTATTTTATTTTGGTAAGGCACCAGGCTGGTGCATAGGGGACCCGGGTTTGATCCCTGGTATGAGCGTCCAGTGTGTTGTGTCAGGAAGGGCATCCGACATAAAAATCCTGCTAAATCAAATATGCAAATTGGATTTGCTGTGGTGACCCAGGAAGGGAAAATGGCGAAAGAAACATTTCCATTTTATTTTGAAAAAAAAAAAATTATAGTTACTTTCATACACAATGACAGGATCGTAGACAAGGGACAAACTAAACTAAACAAAGCAAAAAGAAATAAGTGAACCACATGAGTCCCATAGAGACATATGTTGACCTCTGACCTCCTAAGTTCTACAAGCCCTGCTCAGGTATATAGAGCTGAACCAGTGTGGTGTGCATTTTCCATGTAGTTTATAAATGGTTCCATATCTTGTAGAACATCCTACTTTTTTTTTCATCCAGTAGGTTTTTTCTCTCCAGGTTCACACAACTGTTGACTTCTTCAACCATTCAATTGGCTTTCCTACCTGTAAAGACACAGCATTGAGTTATCACACCATTTCCAGCTCTTGTTCACTTTCACCTCCGCCCCCGGGTCTCAGTATGTAACACAGACACATTGTTATCACGCTCTCATCTGTAACCTCAATCCCTCAACACTGTATTTTTTAATTTCCTAACACCACAGTTTCCACACACGCCTCCACAGTGATCTCTTGCTCGGGCTAAATGCAGCTCTTTTTTTTTTATTTTTTTGGCCTGTGCTGTTCTCCGTATCTCTGCTGTCCTCTCTTAAGTCATCCATGGGTGTGTGAACTGAAGCCTCACTGTCTGATCATCAAACTTACGTGGCCCGGAGAAGAGTTACCCCTTAGGTCGGTTTTGAAGGGAAAGACTCCTGCGAGAGTCTGTGTGTTTGATGATAGTGGTGTATTTCCCACCGTAGCTTTAAGAGCTGATTTAGCAGGAACGCCTAGAAAGAAGAGCGGGGCAAGAAATGATGGAGCGTTTCTGGATCTGGACAGAGACGTCAAGGAATTAGCTGTTTATACCTGTGGGAATATTACATCTTCTAGGACTATAAATAGCTTTCACGATTACTTTATAGGCCGATAACGAGAACTCCAAAGGCTCAGCAGTTCAGTTTAGGAAGGATTCAGTGGAGGAAATGTAGAGGTCCAGGTCCGTGTGAACATAGGGAGAGGACTCATATGTTTCTTCTTTATTTTTTTTAATATGCTGCCTGTTTGAGCTGCTGTGGTCAGCGCCAAACCTGCCAAAACAGCTTAGAGGTGTTAAACACATCTATTGAGATGACCCAGAAGATGTGAGAGTACTGGGTTTACAGTCATCACACAGTACTTTTGAAGAGTGTGTGTGAGTGTGTGTTTTCTTTTGCCACTATAGTAGAGTTTGAGTCTATCAGCGTCGTAAATAACAGTTCTCATTCTTTGTTTGTTCTCGTGCTGCCCGGTTTCCATCACTGCCTGCTTACAAATGTGGGTTGACATGTGCATCTCTGCGTCTTGTGACTTGGACTATTGTGGGATGTGGATTTTGGGCGTTTCTTTTCCTCTGCTCGTACACAGTTTATTCAAACCGTGTCTTTTTTGGCCTTTGGCCTGGAAAAACTGGAACATGATGTTTTCTCCCCTCTTTGTCTTTTCGCTGAGACTTTGATTCTGTCTTGGCTGAGGTGTTGTGTGTCTGATTAAACTGGCTGCGCACAAGGCGTGTGATTCACAGTCTGAGTCACAGTTTAACTAGTTGGTGTAATTTGTTGCTTGTAATTATTTTTAAGGACAGGACATCCAGATATACTGTATGTTTTAAATACTGTAAACTAAAACACCAAACAAAGAATAATAAAATCTGAAAGTAAAATGTGACCTTAAATACAGTTGCAGTGATAGACGTGTCCCTGCTGTGTTTAATGAGGCAGTACTGGGTCACTGCTGACATACCTTTTTACCACAGAGATAATCTGTTACATCAGTCAGTCTAGGTATCAGTCTTTAGTTTAGGTTTTAGTTTATCGCTCCACTTTTTCTATTGAATATTTTTTGTTAGGATTTTATGTTTTTCAATGTTTCTTGTTAAAAACTCATTCACTGACAGACAGCCGTCAACATTACCTTTCAAATGACATCTATAGACGGCATTGGCAGGCAATGAGTTTTTAATGTTCACTTGTGCCCATTAAGGAATCTCTGTGTGTGTGTGTGTGTGTGTCTGTGTGTCTGTGCGTGTGTGTTGCCTGGCTGCTCTTGAACTGGTCTCTGGTCTGTAATTGCGTTTTATGCCCTAGAACCCTCTCTACTGTATCTCAGCACAGAGGATCCATTTTTTAAGACGGTATAAGTTTCTGTTTCTCTACAGACGAGACACGATTTGATTACTTTCCTCATTTGACCACAGAGATGCCAGCGGGTCTTAGCTGTCACGTTTTAATTTCTCCCTCCGTTCTTCCTTACAGTCCATGACAGGCCCTCTGTTCCAGTTAACCTCAGCTCTGGGAGGTGTTTTTTTTCAGTGCTTTGTGTTGGTAAAACAAATCAAGGCTGCTGCTGTCCCCTGTCAGAACAGTCTGTGTGTCCGTGTGTGTGTATGCGTATGTCTTACATCTTTATCTAAAGTGAACATGAAATCTAGATAATTGTGATACCTGCAAAATAAGTTGTACTGCAGTAGAGCTGATGGGATACATATCCAGATACTTTGTTTAATCATTTGATACCTTTCTTTTATATTTCAGCTATTTTTATATACATATATATATATATATATATATGTATGTATTTTTTTCCAGCTCCTGCATCTTTTCACGAATTTCCAGGTTAGGTACTTGTATTGTAACCTGCCTGAGGAGCTTAGAAAATGTTTGAAGCTGTTGGGGCATGAAGTAATATTTATTTATTTCCAAGAATTATGAATTCCAAATACAGACGAATAGAAAGTATTTCCATTGTGCATGCGAATAGAAAGTATTTCCATCTTTGCTGTGTCTTATCGGTGCATATCACGGAGAACACGCTATGCTTAAGATGTTGTGTTAATTGTTGTTGTGGAATTTCAGTGAAGCATTAGGCCTGAATAAAATGATTAGAGAAGATCAGAAGATGGTATATTAATTGTTTAATGGTACAAAATGATTGAGTGACATCACAGGGAAGTGGAATGTACTGGATGTGAGGTGTTGATTTACTACAAGAGGAGGCTGAATAGAATAATACAACAAAGAAGCACCAGAACCAGTGTCTTCCTCGTGGAATCCTACACGAGCGTTATTTGTCTTAAAGGTATTGTACCTTTGTCAGTCAGTCAGTGCAGTGGATCATTCTGTGTGAGTGAAAGCTCAGTAAGCATATTTTTACAGCTGTGCTCAAAGGAAATAATGCGTTTCTCTGTGCATCCTGGCTGGACTACCTGCAGCTGAGTGCACCGGAAAACGCTCATCATAATGTGACATTCAGCAATTTGTCACCCAGTATATAATGCATTTATACACGTCCAGCAGCATGTGGCCTTTGGGATATAAATGAACACGAGATGTTGAATGAATTTGTAATTGTTGAAAGATATTTGTGGGTAAATAGTAAGTGCAATTTTACATTCATATTTAGACTTTTTAGCATAATTTTCATTTGAAATTTAGTTAAAACCTTGATTGGACGTATTAACAGCAATGACAGGGCGTGCATTGCAGGTTTAGTCCATTTTGTTTGGTTCTGAGGAAGAAATGTTGTCTGCCGACCAGATGGTGTGAAAACGGTGGAAAACAAAAAAGTGTGAAAAACATATGGGAAAATGTTTCCTCACAAAGGAACACAGGCTGGGCAGCGTCAGGAAGTGGGTAGAGGGAAACGACAACAGACTGGCAGCGACACTTGTGAAAAATATCTTCATTTAAAGGAAAAATAGTTTCTTTATAGTATGTTTGAATTTAGTTTTTAATTCTGTCTGTTTAATTCTGCCCTTTTCAGACAAGAACTCTCTTTGTGTTTTATCTGTCGTCCCACAAATGTTTTATAAACAGCCACAGAAAGGCGGTCAGTTCTCTGCTGATGCACACATTTCTGTTGGAGCAGCTTTTATTTTGGAACGTCAGCTCTTTTGTTATGGCGCAATCAAATTTTGTAAAAAAAAAAATAAAAAATGAGAGGGTTGAGATTTCACCTGGGCACACGATACGTGACATTTAATTCAGTGCAACGTTTGTGTCACACTCCACAGACTGGTCAAAGTTAGTTAATGTGCAACTGTAGACAAACAGCGCCAGCACATAAAATGTCCCCACGTCAAAGGTTCTAAGGAGGAGAGAAAAAAATGTTAGTGGTACAACGTCGTCACATTATGTTCTGTGACACAATGGTTGATACACTGGAGTTATTAGTTGAGTGTTGAAAAGGTGGACACTATTGACCAGGTAAACAAATCTGAAATAATGGGATCTATAAGCCTCTATTCTTCAGTGAACTTTTAATTAAATTTTAACACTTGAAAAGAAATTATTAACACGTTGCAGTAGACGAGAGCAAAATTAAGTTTATAAAATGGAATAAAAATGGAGAAAGACTATTTGGCTAATAAAAAATGCGCATTTACACCTTTACTGCAAAACCCAAAAGATTTTTCACTTGCAAACGACATGACCTTAAAGAGTAGTTTTGTCAGTGGTTGGCAGACATTGCTGAAGAAACCTGTTCCGCGTTGGCCTGAGTTCTGACAATAGCATATCAAACACGGGCCTCATGTCCCGCCTGCTTCCCTTCCCAGACGGCAGCAGTGTCTCGCTTTTCCCGACTGGACCCATGTGTGGGAAGTGGGACAAGCAGAGACGTGTGAGGCCTGAACCTGTGTTTGTGTGTGTGTGTGTCTGTGTGTGGGTAGCGCTGACAAAACACACACCTCATTAAAGCTTTATTATTGGAGTGAAAGCTGTGTGTCAAACCCCCCAGCCTCGAGTCTCTCATCAGCGTCCACAAGCAAAATAAGCAGAGCAGTGACCAGAAGGTTTGGATGACAGAGGTCATGAAAATGGAAGCAAAACACTAGGACTTCATATTTGTGTTTAGATTTGTCCTCGTTTTGTAAAATTCAATACATAGCTGTTGTATAAAAGAATCTGGAGAACCTAATTTGCAGAATTATTAAATATATACTGCAGTAGGTAGAAGTCGTGTATTTTTTATGGCGGTTGGTTATCTGAAATATAAAAATGTACTGCCGTAGACCAAAAAAGGTCACAAGTTGAAAACTAACAGCGTTATGACCCAGTTTTCAAATTGCATCCATTTATCATTGTTGTGTGTGTCCGTTCATACACACATTCATGTAGGCCAACAACAATGACCATAAGTAATACGTTGAACAGTCAATAAATAATATAAATAATGAAAATAGCACAGGGGTGATAAAACTATGCATGTAATTGTCTATTATAAACAGTCTGAGGTGATTGATGGAGTCGATCAGACCATGATTAACAAGTACTTTTGTGGTTGGCGTTGATCTGATGTGTATGGTGCTACTCGTCACTGTGACCAGACTCTAAACTCTTCCAGCAACGCAGCAATGTGGGCCGCGCGGCGACATGTGAAACAGGTTTGACTGGCCTGGCCGCACTGCAGCAGGGAGGCACCGTCACCTTCCAAGTACAGGAGGTGTCTGTGTTCATACACAATGACAGAGTCAGAACACAACTTACCCCCTGCATTCCATTAAAGAAAACAAAAAAAAAACACCCTTAAGGTTTTTGTATGTAAATGAATGACTAATTGACAACTGCAACGCCAAGTGACAAGTTTAGTTTAATCTGTTGTGAGTTTCCTGTAGTATTCCCCATGCCTCTTCACAGTGCTTATATTTGGTCACTTCCTTTCTAGGATTCTCGCAGGACTTGAACATCGTGTCAGTCGTGTCATTTCCACTGTTTGTGTTGGTGCGTGGTGCCACCTTTCAACACATTTGTTGCAAGTGAGTCATTTGTTTCATCAGGACAGACAGGTGTGTGTGTCTTGTGCACTCACACATGGAGTGATGACATGCTAGGATGTTGCCATGGTAACAGACACACCTGGACTGAACATAGCTGGGTTCAGCTCTGTTATGCAGTGAAACAGTAACAGTAGAGTGTGTGTTTACTGGGACTAGTGCAGACAAACAGGTGACGGGTTCAATTAAAACTCCTTTAGGGTGGCGTCCACATCCATACAGGAGAAAACACCTCCTGTAGGTGTTTCCTTCACCCTTGTCATCCGTCGTCACCTCCTGAGCGACGTGTTGAGGTGGACGATAACTGTGAAACCTGTTCACTCGCATTCCGACTTACGAGCCAAACACACTTTGTCAAACGCACTCTCTGCCGAAGCAGTCGTTCTCCAGAAGGGTGTCAACATGACTGAAACCTGTTGTCTGTGCAGTTGTACACTTGCAGACAGAGACGTTTTTCTGCGGCGATACAAACCCGTCTCTGTCAGGTTCCTGCCATTTTTCCCAGTTATGCGGTGCTCCGCCCTGAAACCTCAGCCCGGCAGAGTCTCCATTCATAAATATGGTGACAGAAAGATTTCAGAATTTACACACACACACACAGTTAGCCATGTTAAGATGTTAACCATCTGCATGTCACAGAATGGATATATTTGACTGAGTGGTTGTACTGGTCCTAGGTCAGTGGAATCTAATCTGTTGAATCTGTACTGTGAGGACTTTTCACACAGAAGTAGATATGAATCAGACCAAAACACTGAATCTAGACTAGTGGGTTACTTAACCCTTTGTCATGTCATGTAACGTGGGCCTTTGAATGATGATTCTTTTTCATTTGTCTAAAGGCTCATTATGTGCAAAGAGCTGAATAACACTTTCTTTTCCCCACAGCAAAAAAAAGTGAGCCTTTTTAAAAAAAAATTGTGTTTGGATTTTCCATCGGACAACATTATCGTCCACCAAAGACAAATAAAAACACACAAAAAAATAATCAGACAAGACAAGAAAAAAAAGGCAACAGAAATCTAAAAGACAGGTACACTGACATCTGAAGAAAAAACAAAATACACAAATAGCTGAACTGTATGAGCCACAGACAAAACCACTCCGAATCTGGACTGGTGGGTTAATTAACCCTTTGTCATGTAATGAAATGCGGCCCTTTGTAATTAGTTGAATGATGAATCTTTTTCATTTGTCTGAAGGTTCATTATGTGCAAAGAGCTGAATAACACTTTTATTCCACAGAAAAAAAGAAAAAGAAATTGAGCCATTTGCTGCATAAGTTTGAAGTGTTCTTTATTCATCCATTTCATCCTGTTGTTTAGTTTGTTCTGACGTGTCATTCTTGGTTCCGGTCACCAGAGCAGTGCAGCCGTGGTCCGTGAGAAGGCGGAGGTGGAGGCAGCTAAAGGTGCGGCGGAGGGCCAGGCAGGCCGTCTGACTCAGGAGAGCGACCGGCTGCGCAGGCGGGCACAGGAGCTGGAGAATGAGGTGGCCAAACTCAACCGCATCATCGACGAGGCCAAGCTGCAGGAGAGCAGACTCGGGGACAGAGCTGGTCGACTGGAGGTGAGACACAGTGGCAGTGTCTGAGGCAGTCAGAGGAGGGTTTCCCCTCTATATATCATGCGGTTCACGTATTTGTTTTTTTGTTTGTTTTGGTTTTTTTCTGTCAATGTCCCTGTTTTTTCTTGGTGTTTTTTTTCTGTCTGTTGTGTGTGTTTTATTTATTTATTTATTTTGTCTGTCTCTGATCCTGTTGTTGTGGGTTGGGAATTACATCTTGTAGTGTATGAATGCAATTATAATGTCAATATTATTATTGTAATGTTAAAATAAGTGCAATATATTATTGTTATATAATAATGCATACATTATATGACAGATGTATTATATAGGATTATACTGTATGAAAGTCTCACATATTATCATGTCATTATCAGAGGGACAAGAAGCAACTGGAAGAGTCACTGTCTGAAATTAAGGAGCAAGAAGAGGAGATGTCACGAGCAAACCGAGCATTAACCATTCGGCTGGAAGACGTACAAGTACGGATTAGGATGGCACACACTGACATCTTTTCAAATGGTTTTGAAAGTATTTCTTTGACCCGTGCTGTGTCCCTCCACAGAGGAACTTGTCAAAACTGAGTGGTGAACACAAAGAGCTGGAGGAGAGGTTACAAGAAGAGCGGAACCAAAAGGAACAGTTCAAGAACATGAAGAACGACATCGAGGACGAGCGGCGGCTGTTGGACCGCACGGTGGAAAAACTTCAGAAGGAGGTGAGGACGCCGATGTCTGAGGAACCGGATCAGATGTAACCTCATGAACTCAGAGCAGGGTCTAAGTTTCTTAAATCCTACAATATTTTCAGAGTGCAGGCGTAGCATGAATTAATTTCCAAATCTCCACAGACAATATGGCGGTATGAATAACTCGCTTGAATGCAACACCAGAGGAATCCACAAATCACACCAATGTTTTTATTGTTCATCCTTTGAAATGAGGTAACATGAACTCAATTGGTTAATAAGTCACCTTATAACAATAGTTGCATTAACCCATTCATGCATGAATGATGATAACCAATTTTAGGATTTCTTTGTCAACTGTGAGATTAAGACTCATTCATATAAGAGAAAACCACTTTAAAAAAGCTGTAGTGACCATTATGCATGAAAGGGTTAAAGGCTTTTCACTTACAGTGTGGTCATCTGAACAACGGACAGAAGGCATGCAAACATCTTTGGGTGTTTATTTTCTTGTTTTTTTAAGGTTTTATTTTGTCGAAGTATATTTGGTATTTATTAAAAACAGTTTTATGACTAAAAACACATCGTTCAAACCACTGTGATCCCAGTTGTTGCTGCCAGTGAGTCGAATTCAACACTGAAAATAAAAGTAATGTCACTGATCACTGCACTGAACATATTTAATCCTAAAAGTAAATGTTTTCCTGGCGTGTGATGAATGATTGTGCTGCTGTACTATTGTCCATTGTTTTTCTTTCCTCATTTCCTTTCCCCATGTGAGTGTTTTGTTATTGCCAGGTTGTCGTTGAGACAAATACACATGCAAGTCGCCTTTAATGACACGGCGGTTGAAGTAAAAGCTATGCCACTCCATTTCACCTACTGTACCATAATAATGAACTACAAACAAACCATACATCAGGAACTGTATTTTATTATTTTTGTGACAGAGGCCTGAGCTGTTTTTTGCACTTTGCTCTGTGACATATAAAGTCATTCATATATAACAGGTTATTGTACATATATATTATATATGTGTTTTGGTTCTTAGTGAACTTGAGGGTTTCACAGTGTGTCACCATTATGGATGAAAGGGTTAATATTTACATTAAGTGTGAAAAGGGTGTTTCTCATACATGATTTACTTCAGATCATACAAATCCACACAATCGATTTAATAAATAGGCAAAATGAGGTATTCAGACAAAACGTTGACCTCTCCTGTCCTCCACATGTTCTCATCTTTAACTCTGTCGCTGCCTACAGATGAACGATATCGTGGAGGCATCACAGACGTCCACACGCGAGCTCCAGGAACAGATTGATATTTATAAAGAGAAGAACCGTCGGGAGCTGACAGAACTGCAGAGGCTTCTGAAGGAGCGGGGACAAGAGCTGGATAAATACCTCCTGACGACACAAACCCTCCAGGAAGAGGTAGGGTCTGTCTCCTCTCACGGGGTTAGGTCTTCAGAGTGGAGAGGGTCCAAGTGCTGACGCTGCTCTGTGGTCAGATCAAGGCCATCGTTAGTCAGTTTGACGAGCTCTCCCATGCAGAACGGCCCATGATGAGCCATTGTTCTGATTCAACCAGTTCAGTCCGACCCCTCCCATCAGCACCGTCCTCCCCTCTCACAGAGCGATGTCATCACTCAGGCATCTCCGCTCCCGCTGCCTCTTTAAAGCCAAATGTGCAGAACCGAAGCGATAGACGCAGAGTTGAGCAACGCCATGAAAACATCTGCTCCATCTCAAAAAACATCAGCATCGCAATTAAATCGGAGAAATGATCGCTCCTACAATCTGTCCGTGTGCGTTTTTAACCCTTGACCACTCTGCATTGTGTGCGTTTGTTTGCAGTTTGCCCGTCTCAGCACTTTGGAATGATCGGAATGTTTTCATTGAAAGTAAGCACAGAGCCACATGAATAATTTATTATTGAAATGGCTGGTTTTTGAGCTTTTATTCTTTTGTTTATTTAACCCAGAAAAGCAGCTCAGGACACATTTATAAAAAAGTAAAACCCATTTATCATTTATGAAAATGATCACATTAGAAAGAAAAGGAAGAAAAAAGGGCTGTAATGGGCGTCCTTCCTGGTTGGGGTGAGGAGGCAGTGTTTGTCTTCACTGTGTTTTACCCAAAGGAGAAATAAAATAAAAAAAGTATACAGTACAATGCAGATTTCGAAACATTGATATTCGCTTTGCAAATGTTTCATGTTATCGCAAATTTATTCAGCATGTTTAGGCCTCAAGGAGTCACAGAACGTACCCGGACTCCGACACAGTAAACAGAAACATGTCTGCTCACAATGAAAACTCCACTGGTAGCTTTTAAAAAGTTTAGGAATGAACCTCTTAGATTTTTAGCCTCATGAGCAAAAAGAAATTAACCCTTGTGGTCAATCCTTATTTGCGTAACAAATATGTGTTTTCATCTCGATACAATAGTTATGAGTAAAACATAGGAGCGTGTGTCCAGACTAGATCGTTGTCCAGGTCGGCCCCTGTGTCTGTTCAGATCCGTGCTGCTGGTTCTTTGTGCAGCTGGTGTGCAGGAAGAGGAGGATGTCAGTGCTGTGATATCATTGTTGTGAAAGCTGCACTGGCTGGACTCACATCCTCCTCCTCCACCTTCTCCAGAGGAACTCACTTTACTGGCCTGGGCCTCGTGACTCCACTTTTCCATCTCGTCTCAACTGTCCCATAGTTCACTTGGGTTCAGCAGACTTTCCCTCAAAGTACAACATACTTGTCTTCTGTATTTATATAACCATATTTACAGTATGTTGTGTTTTTTTTTTATTTTATGTTTTTATTTTTCATTAGACAATATTACAGTTACATTCACAAGTTGTACGAAATTCACAACCTACAATGGCAGGATTAGAGACAAAAAAAAAAGGCAAAAAGCAAACAATAAAAAACACACATAACACCCGACTGGTACAGTAGCAGACAAAAATACAGAAAAAAACCCCAAAAATAAGTGAACCGTATGACACGGAGAGAACTTACATTATGTAATGTTTAACAAGATGTGTAAATGTATTTTTATCATTATTATTTATTCATTTTCTCTATATTTTTTTTATCCATTTCTTGTTTGGTCTGAAAATGTCAGGGAAATTTGAAAACCTAGGCTAGGCTAAGTTTTTCCCAAAGGCATAAGAAGACTACAAATGCTTCGTTTGCTTTGTTTGTTTGTCCAAAGCATAGATGTAACTAGAACCAGAAAATACTCCATTTGAAGAAGGTGGGACTAGAGCATTTAGTGTTATCTTTCCGACATTAAATCCGAAGAACAATAACTACATTAATAAAGTAGTTGACAAATAGTTGGTAAATTAAGAGCTGACATCTAATCAATGCATTTTTCCGAGTGTAAAACCAGCAATAATCACTGCGTTTTTCTCTCCATAGCTGTAATTAATTCACACCGTCAGGGCTGTCGGGCTTTGACAGAGGATGGACGATTATCCCATTACACTTATTAAGTGTTTGCATGAACAGTATTAATTTCAAGATTTAAATTAGGCCTTTCTTTGGTATTTACCTGATAAAATATGGAATAATTTCACGCTAATGGCTAAATATTTGTTCTAGGTGAGAAATAAGGGCAGATGATAAATTTGATCTTTGCTTTAAGCAGCAGGGGCAGTTTTCCAGCTGTGAGGGGCACGGCTGCTGAACGAACACAAGGGAAACACTGGCTGCGTGGCTTCATTAGTCACTCAGGGGAATTAATAGAAATTTCCATAAGCAGCCACCACACTGTTGGTCACTGCTACAACAGTACTATTTACATAAGAAGCAGATGCGGAAGTATTTTTAACATCCTTTATTACTAATCCTCTGATCTCCTGCTACACTGGATTTAATGATCTTAATGCATTATTTATATGAAGTTATATAACATTTACCATGGGATCCTGGGTGTTGAGATGGTTTGCATTGATGGATTCGGCTGTTTCTTGCAGATGTCACATCGGGAGGAAGACCTGCGTCAGTGTCAGAGGGAACGAGACGAGGCTGTGCTCAAGCAGAACTCACTGGAGAGGAAGGTACATGACCTGGAGGTGGACGCCGAGGCGTACTCCAGCACCAAGGAAGACAAGGCCCGCCATATTAAACTTCTAGAGGTAAACTTTACGCAAATACTGGAGTTAGTGACAGGAGACACCCAGACTCATTGAACAAACTACTATGGTGTCCAGAATTATAACAAAGCATTCTGAAAATTCATTTTTAAATAATCTTCTACACTTGATAACATATTATTGTACTGTATTTTTCAGCTGAGTTGCGCATTTGCAGGATGAAAATATAACGGGTTGCATTTTGTGTTAATCAGCCAAAAGTGATGTCTTCATTCTACCTTTTTATAGTTGACTCTGCCATAGTTGTCACAGTTTTGGTCGTAGTCTCACAGACACAGCCAAACTTAGGGACAACTGAACTTTAACGACTATCACCTAACCCCCCAAAGAGACCACCAGAAAGCTTCAGAACTGTCAGAACTGTAGAGGTGTCTGATTGTGCAGGCTTTTCAATGGCCAATGCATGATAGAGAGCAAGGTACCTGACAGATTTATAAGCCTAATATTTTGCTATTATTTTTATTTTATAACTAATAAAATACAAAAATTCAATGATAAAATGAGAAACTACATTGCTGAAGTTCAATGATGATATACGTCTGTACATAAAAAAATAAATGTTCCACAGCCTAAATGAACATGACAGTTATAGTGTACCTATAATATGTAAAGAACAACTACAAAAACAGTAACTTATCAATATTCAATTAATTATTTTTAACATTTTGTAATGATATCCTGTCATTATGACGTAATGCAATTATTTACATTGTACTTTATTACAGGAATGTATAGACTTTATTCATTCATTAGACCTCAATTTGGGTTTGGGCTGACGGTGCTCCTGCTGTGTTGTTCAGGACCGGGTCGCCCAGCTGGAGTTGGACCTCGACGAGGAGCGTCAGAGCGGAGACCAGCTGATGGACAGGATAGACCGAGGACGGGAACAGGTACACGCGCTCAACACGTTTTCATTATCAGCGCTCACCTGTATGTGACCTGTGCACGTCAGTCCACAAACACACACACATGTCTCTGTTCCATTTCAACTGGTCCATTATATCCAGATCTCCTGTTGCTTTGTCTTCCACCTCTAACATCATGACTGCAACCACTAATCTCTAAACGAGACGCCCTGAACAGTTCCCTTCATATGACGGTTCACGTGTTGTGTCTATGCTTTAATCCTGTATTTTATCTCTATCTTTATATATAATATGGAGACCCCCTGTTTATTTCTAATGTGGATAAAGTGTTCAAGTTATTACTGGGTAAGGTGATCCTGCGTAATCATTGACGCTGGCACTGTGCCAGCATGGTTTAAGAGCACCTATCCAATGTTCATGCATCAGTCACAAAAGACCCTCCTTAATGCACCGCTGGAGCCAAAACATGCACACCGCCAAACGTCTCAAGTGTTCAGGTTGTAGAGTTCACATGGAAATTATTCTGAGTAACATCATCTTGAGAACAAATCCAGCTCTTATGCACAATCTCAGCTTGCAAACGAATGCTCCAGTTTTCCTTCCTCTGATAAAGCTGCTAACGGAGGCGCTGTGAACACAGATTTAGATAAAGTACGTGTGCTTTTAGTGCCATTTGTTCACTGCAGAGGTTGACCAATCGCACACAGAGGATGTTTGGAGTCTTTTTTTTTTTTTTTTAATTACACTGACATATAGCCACCCAACGGGTTTGTACGTATGTAGTGTTAAGTCTCATCTGTTAGTCAGACTAATAGATCAAATTAACTAAAGAACGACCTGCTTTAAAACAGACTCCTCTCACTCTGGATCTGACACATATCCACAGGAAATGACCAATATTTTTTTCAGAATTGTCATAGAGATGTGAAGAGAGGCTTATTGTGCTGGAGTCAAGTATTTAAATCTCCTTAAATGGTTTCCCTTATTAAAGAATTTCTGGCAGAGTGAGAAGGAAAAAAAAAAAAAGTGGCGTTGTGACAAAGTGGCATTGGTTCAGCATGAGGCTGAGGTTGGTTGTCTTGGTAACATCCGAGCTCCGCGCTGTCAGAATGGAGTAGTGCCGTTGGTGTGTGAGTATACACAGACACGCTTGTGTGTGTGTGTAGTTGTGTGTGCGTGCGCATTTGAGTGTCTGTGGGGAAGGGGTGGGGTGCATGGCTATGGGGGTGGGGTGGCGGCGGTGGAGTTGCAGCGGAGGCAGCAGGAAGAACACCTGCGTCTCTCCTGGCACCAGGTGCTCCTCTCCTGTCTAAATGAGAGTAATCTCCTCTCTCCTCTCCTGCCGTCTCTCACAAAGCAGATTAGTTTCGCTGTATGTTCCAGTCTGCTGATTCAGCTCCCTCAAGCACTGTGCTGGGTGCACAAGTTATAGGGGCCATCGTTCATCAGAGCAGCCCACTGTCACCCACTAATTGGCATAAAATATCACCAATTCTCAGCTCCTTTCACAAAGAAACAACCATCACTGCTCCATCGATTAGTTTTCATCTTCTCTTCCTTTGAACTCGACGGCTCAATGGTCGTGTTCCACGTAGTGTTTGGTTCGCTGCGAGGTGAATGTAAATGTCGTTTAATCACGTTTCTACACTCAGATGACGGGATGGTCTACATTGTGACAATAGGAGCATAGATTTTATTTTTTTTTGTACGTGCTTTTCTGCTGCCGTAGCTGCGTGATGTTGCCAATGGACTGCTTCACAAGGTCATGTGATTTGGCAGCGCATGGTTGTCTGTGACATTCATGCACCTCCACCATAAAAAGGGAGTGATAAGAAAACACAGAAAAGTGAAACCAAAAATGACGTTTATTAACTTTTTTAAATGAATGACTTTTGTCTTTCACTAAACTGGAGTGTACTGAAGTGACATTTTATTTTGTTTGTTTTTTTTTTTTGCACTGACTGATGTCAGGTATTTTTTTTAACTGTTAAACTTGAAATGTATATTTTGAAAGATTTCAACTGAAATCTTTTGTTTTTATGATACAATACGAGTTAATGTCTCGCATTTCTTTGGCACGGCAACAAACAAAAGTGCATCTACACATAGAATAAAAAATGCATACTCATAAATATACAAAAGTTTCTACATCTAAAATATATAACCATATACATACACACCTTTCATATACACACACTTTACGTCCATATTCATTCATACAGTCATATATTTTAAGTGTTGTCACTAATATTTTCAACATTAATCGCAAAATCTACTGGGGTTTATTAAACTAGAACTTCTTGGGTTAATCCCTTGAACTAGAAGGTTCAGGGGATTAACCCAACAACGTACCCTTACATTACGGGACATTCAGGCCATCCTGTGTAAGTTATATTATTTCCACAGAAACCGGTGTCATTTTTCGCTATAACGTTGTCTTATTGAGATGTTGTATGAACGTGGAAACAAACACTGGAATGAAGCCCCGCCAGAAAAACTAGCTCCTAAACGAACTGGGCTCCTCTCAGTCTTCTATTGTTGAGCACTTTGACTCGCTGCCGCGCTACAGTGGTTTCTGTTGTGAGCCATAATTGTCATCAGACTGTGTGGGACCGTGGAGATGACAGTGTCTGGGCTCGGCTTGACAGGTGGAGCAGATGAGGAATGAACTCCTGCAGGAGAGGGCTAGCAGACAGGACCTGGAGTGTGACAAGATGGCTCTGGAGAGACAGGTACACACTCTCCTGTCTGGAGGGGAAAAAAAAGTGACTCCACAAACACACACATGCATACATGCACATGCATCAATTCATTTCACTCATATGTCTCCTCATCATCGTCCTTCTTCTTCTTCTTCAGTTAGATTCATCCATCCCCGTGAACATTGTGATTGTGTTTTGAGTTCTACTTATGAATGTGCAGTCAAGCATCTCGCCACCTCTCTCTCTCTCTCCCTCCCCCTCTCTCTCTCTGACCTTCAGAGCAAAGACCTGAAGAGCAGAGTATCTCATTTAGAGGGATCCCAGAAGTCCAACAAAGAGGGCCTGATATCTCAGCTGGAGGGTCGCGTCCAGGAGCTGGAGGAGCGTCTGGAGGGGGAGGAGAGGTGAGCTGTACACCTGGAGCAGGAGCAGAGAGAGGAGCTGTATAATGGAGATGGAGGAGGAGGGCTTTAGGGGAGGTGTTAACGTAAATGGAGTGAGGTTTGTTCAACGGCCCATCAGAGGTTAACGGTAAAGTTAGTTTCTATGCAGACGCACTTATGACACAAATGTGGTTCTTCTGACGGAGCGTTTTAAAGTTCATACAATTCTGGATTCAAATTTTTTTAAATCTAATTTATTTTGAGTTTTCATCACACAATATTACAGTTACATTCATACACCACACGACAACGCTCCCGACCCGCAATGACAGGATCAGAGACAACAGACAAAACAAATCAAACAAAACCATAAATAAGTGAACCGCCCGTGTCACAGAGAGACATATGTTGACCTCTGACCTCCTAAGTCATACAAGTCCTGCTCAGGTACATAGAGCTAAACCAATGTGGTGCACTGCAAAATTTTCCATGTAGTTCAAGAATAATTGCCACCCGGATTCAATTATGATTAATTATGATTATAATTAGTATTATGATGGTCCTTTAAGAGACAGCAACTGAAATGTTAATCACAGTGTTAATTTAAATATTCTCTTTTTTTATTATACTGAAAAACTGAATCTTGTCTAAGTGTGTTGGGTTTGGTCATAAGGTTTGCAGTGAGATTTCTATTTTTACAATAAGGAACAGACCGTCCTTCACAAACTTGGTTAAACCCAGTGAAACGCATGTCCTGAATACGCAACCATCTCAATAGCGTTCAAACTGGGAGATTCTCCACTTTTTAACGCCCTTAATCAAAAAATTGCATATTTAAATTAAAATAAAATCAAATGTCCAAACACAGTATGCTGGACTGTCTCATAAGGTGTTGAAGCAAATGTTTAATCCCAGTGTGAAGATGATGAAGATGTGCTGATATGTCCTTATTCACATGTTGCAGGGAACGTGCAAACCTGCAGCTTGTGAATCGCAGGCTGGAGAGGAAAGTGAAAGAAATGATGATGCAAGTTGAAGAAGAACACAACACTATGCAAGACCAAAAGGACCAAGTATGTGTAAACACACACACACAATACTTTCAGGCTAATAGAAGCACAACAATCATCACAACTCTTTAATCTCAGATACATAGTTACATCCTTCATTCACACATATTTTGAAACTATTTGTATCCATTTGCAGTTGAACCTACGCCTTAAAGCTTTGAAGCGTCAGATGGACGAAGCCGAGGAGGAGATCGACCGACTGGAGCACAGCAAGAAGAAGATGCAGAGAGACCTGGATGAGCAACAGGAGGCCAACGAGCAGCTCCAGAGTCAGATCAAAGCCCTGCGTTGTGAGATGAGGTAAACGTGCACACACACCC
>JAPTHA010000018.1:25955648-25972969 GCA_029814585.1 Gymnapogon annona | reverse complement strand
GTGTGTGTGTGTGTGTGTGTGTGTGTGTGTGTGTGTGTGTGTGTGTGTGTGTGTGTGTGTGTGTGTGAGAGAGATTTAATGTCTCTCCATGGATTTATTTATTTATGCTGACTTCGGCCTAAACTATACCTTAAAGTTTCCCAGAATTGCTTTATGGAAAGGAAAATGGAGACCTCTAAAATGATAAATTAAGTGAAAATAGACAATGCAGTGAATGCACTCAACAGCATTCATAAAGGAATTGCATTTTTTTTAAAACCTGAAAACACAATAAGCCTCTGCATCCGTTCAGTTCATTCCTCTGTGACAGCAGATCAACACCGTAGCCAATAATGTACAACAGGTGTCACAGCTGTCACATTTCCCCCAGGTGTCATGCAAAAAACTACTGTGAATAGAAAGAACCACTGTTTGGAGTTCATCAACCTGCCAGTAGCTCAGTAGAAAGTCACTCAAGAAAAATTGATAAACAATTTAAAATACTGGAACAGGGCACATTCTTTGCATACTCACTGATGCAATGTGGAAAAACTTGGTTTAGAACCTGTTTCAAATCCCACGAGACGTGAGGGTTCAAGAGTTGAACACATCACCTGCCTGCTTGGTCCTGTCCTTGGTTCATTAAGTATTCAACGCCGACTGGAGATCAGCCACTGCTGTCGCTCCGCGTCTGTTGTTCCCAACAACAAGCACTTCAAGTGTCGCCAAAGCCCTTGACTTCACCTTTTTTAATTCCCTTAATTCACACGTATTCCTGTAGGTGAAGTCTCATCAGGTCAGTTTCAGATATTTAATCTATAAAACAGGTGAAGCAAAGGTCACGTGTACTTGTCACATTTTGCCACTAAAGGAAAAGGCAAGTGTGCAGTTAATCAAGGAGGAAGGAAGTGAGCACAACATCCTCCCAGCAATGTCCAGAGGCGGATCATGTTTCAGTACTACACTTTAAGGAACCCTGGACCTAAAGTGATTATTCGTTATAAAATTAAAAAGGGTGTGTCCTGCAACTTGACGCGTAAACGGCACAATTCAAGCGGCCTAGTTGAGACGTAATACACCTCCACCATGACACACACACATACAGGACACCGGTGCACAGTGGTTATATATGTATCCATATCATTGGATGTTATCGGCCACAATGGCTGAAAGTCCTTTTTAAAGTGAGCATGATTCAGGCCAATGAGCTACATGAGACGCTTTTTGTGTCGTGACTTCAAATATGATGTTTTTGTTTGTGTCTGAAATGAGATTCTAATTCAATGAGTGAAACGCTGTCATATGATAGAGCAGACGGCTCATGTGTGGCCAACAAAAGGCACAGTATATTATTTGCCCGTGCGCGCACATATACAGTAAGTTTAAGTCGTTTCACACAGGTTGCATAATACAGGTCGCCGGCGGCAACAGTGAGCGGGTCAAGCTCTTTATGGCGACGACAAAAGCAACGCCCCTGTTTGCCCTCCACCAAATGACACGGCTGCAGTTTCATCTACAGAAACCAGTCAAACACCGTCTACTGTTATCATCAAATATTGTCACAGACACCGATGGTTTGATTTGCTCATAGAAAGGGGCCGCGGTGGTTTTGTTGTTAACGGGTGAAGATGGTCCTTCTTCCCTCCCAGCTGCTGGAATTCACATCCGCCCATTAGCAGCCCCTCAGCGTTTCTCAACAGCATGTTCTCTGTAGATTAAGCAGAGTAATGTGAGGCTGGGCTTTGTGCATGAGACAACACTGATGTCTTTGTTCTGGGGCCTCCTCACTCTTATCTGTACTGGATGTGGAGAACGACGCCTCTCTCTCTCTGATGGTGCATCTCTGCTGAATGTTCAGCGTGAGCCTCAGCTTTGAACCATGTCTGAGGCGCTTGTGCGTGAAGGACTTCTGGCAAGAGTTGACAAAACACCAACATCTCACTATCGACTCTACCCAACTTGCTGTATCTGACGTGGAGGATATGAATAAACTGTATGAATAAACTAAAATTGTAGAAAATGCTGGAAGTGGTGAATTTCTGTTGGGAAATTAGATGTCTATCTATAGAGTATCTCTGTCTGTCCGTCTGTATCTCTATATCTGTCTATCTGTCTATCTCACATTTGACCAGAAACAAACCACAATTTGTAACCACTGCATTGTCTGACAATTAGATGGAAGAAGGTGCTGAGGTTGTGTAGGCATTTCTTTAAGTTTCCAATGACCTGACCTGGAAACGAGCACAATCGCATCTGTGATCTTGAATGTTTGTTTGTTTTTACTCAGAGTGAGAAAGAAAAAGATGTCAATGAGACGTTGAAGAAGAAGAATGGGCTGATCCAGAGAGAGAGGCCAGCTGGCAGAGAGTCACCTCAGCAGGTACGATTTACAGACACGACACCGAGTTGTGCATTTATACACACACACTCACACACTCATTCTGTGGTCGAGTGTGTCAGAGACATCCTCTGCAAAACAGTACATGAATTTTTCAGGCCGTCATTAATAATATCAGGTCGAGTGTGTGGTTGAGGAGGATGGTAACTCATACAGTGAGTGTTTATGTTTCAATTACAGCATATCCCACAATTCATTATGAAGCAAAAGTTTAACTCAGTGATCTAATCATTAGTATTATTTAGAATTTTGTTAAAAAAACACATATTTATTGTGTGTATTGATCTATATATGTTAATATTTTTTTGTCTATATTTGTTTTGATGGCTATACAGGCGTCTATAGATGTACATAGTCCTGCTCTCGTTGTCTTTACTGAGGAGGGCCGCTGTAATGAAATTAATTTACTTTTAGGACGAATAAAGTTTTACTTCTGTGCATAGGATCAGATGAAGTTTATCTATATGCTTTCTTAACCTGATTTCTTAAACGTCTAAACACAAATGAAAATCTTCAGAGGTAATTGTGTAGGAAGTGCAGTTCTCATTGAAACTGAAACTCTAAACTTTAATGTGTAAGGACCGACTCCAATAATTGTCATTGTTTCTTTAGTTATTGTGGAACAATGCACCATGGTGGGGTGCATGTGTTTTCATTGGGTGCCTGGTTGCTAGTGGCACAATGGGCAGAAACGATAGCGGCTCATGTACCGGGTTGCAGAAACACGACACCTTCAATGCTCCCTGCACTTTTTCTGTTTCCCATCCTCCTGTTTCCAGTCCTCAGCAGAAGTGCAGTAAATATCTGATCAAACATATGCAGGCATGTGCATCCAGACAAAAACCTTCTATCACATGCGACGCTCAAACACCTCCATGCGTGCGTGTGTGTGTGCAGACGCAGGCGAGAAAAACAAATCCACAAACACGACCAGGGTTTATTGCAGCCTAAGTGGCGGGTGACTGCAGAAACCTGAGCGGTGTGATCCTGTCTCCCTCAGCACCGCAGAGACAAGGCCAATGGGGTGCCAGAGACCTCGCTGCAGCATCATGGGCCCAAAGTGTACGGCGTAGTGCAGAGGACGGGCACGGACAGACGGCAGCAAGTGATGGCGAGGGAGTGGACGGTCAATCACCTTCAGGATGAGATGAAATACATCAGGGAGGTGAGTGAAACAAACACACCTAGACTGAACACAAGCAACCTGTCAAACGCACACACACTCACATCAATTCAAGTGGGTGAAGTCTGGTTCTTATACCAGGTGAGGGATTCTTTGGAGAAGGTGAGGGAGCGAATGTACGGCCAGTTTGGAGGAGTGCAGGAGTCCATGCAGAAACTCACGCAAGAAATCAAGGTAAAGACGTGACGCGGACACAAGCAATAGATCTCCAAGTGTGCGGAGCTGTGAGTAAATCTGCGTACCATGTGTTGCAGGAGGCCAACTCCCATCGCAGGAGTCTGGAGTCAGAGGTGAGGATCCGGACCACGGCCATGGAGAGCTTTGATCAGATGAACAACTCGCTTATATCTGCCAACCTCAGCCTGCAGGTAATGAATCAACAGAACCCAGGCCGTGACCGACAGCTGCGTACCATCACGCCGTGAGCCCCAACGCTAAAAGAAGTGTCCTTTGCAGAAATCGCTACTGGAGAACTGTCAGAACAGAGTGGACGTGAGAGACGAGGTGAAGAGTCTGCGGAGCACCTGCCAAAAAACACAAGAAAAGCTGAAGGAGAAGGAGAAGGAGCTGGCAACAGCGCAGGCCGAGAACCAAACTCTGAGGCTCCAGGTAATAATTGCACAACACTGACCCTCGTATGTCCACAAAACACAACCCTGCTGTGGAAGGATCTGCCAGCTGCTCCATAAATACTCAACACAATGCTTATTCTGATCATGTAGTCCAGTTACCCACGAGGACACGGGCGATGGGAGTTCCATAAGGTGCAATGGAATTATACTTTTTTTTTGTTTTTAAGTTTTGATATTGCTGCATTTATTTCTTCTGCTGTTATTTCTGCCTTCAGTGAGTTGTTTTGTTCTTTCGTTATTTGTGGCAAATTTAAGTCATTCAAAAAGTCTTCAATTTGGGCGTCATTGTTGATATGTACCTGGGAGTATAACTAATTGTAGTAAGATTCAAAACACTTATGAATTTCATTTGTCTTATACACTACTGCTTTTGTTTGTAGGTCTTTTATTTTGTAAACATGTCTCGTGGCTTGTTGTTTTTTCAACCTATATGCCAGTAATTTAGCAGCTCTACTCCCAGCTTCATAATATCTTTGTTTAGTATAAATCATTTTATTCTGAATTTCTTGTGCCGTTATGTCATTAATCTCTGCTTTATTTTTCTTAATTTCAGTCATAATATTACGGTTTGTGTTTCTCCTATGTTCTTTTTCCAATTTTTCAAGATCCGTTTGTAGGGATTTCAACCTTGCTTGTTTCTTTTTCTTTTTGGGAATTATACTTAAAGATCATATTGGTCTAGTAACTGTACCTCTAACATTGAAGGTGTGAAGGAGCAATGTACATTCTGTTTATCTGATCAAGGACTCAGCCCATTGTACAGTGAAGTGTTCATAATCAGTCACGTTGTGGTTGGTGTTATGGAGCTATAGACCTCTAGTAGACTTAGACTTTATTGTCCGGTAAAGGAAAATTTTTTCCACAGCACTGTCTCCATTCACAACAGAACAAAACAAGACACACATTGAATACATATTGACAGAAAGAAAGGGGGAATAAATCATAGATGTAGAATATGTATGAACATGTAGATGTTCATACAAGCTCAAATTAAACTCAGGAGAAAGAGTTTTTTTTAAATAAAGATATTAACAACACAAAATGCTCACCAAGATCCAAGTCCATGGGCTTCACAAGTCAATCAGTGTTGAAGTAGATGTTAACTACAAAGCCTCTGAACGTCCAAATGGTTCATAAGACCTTGAAAAGATAAATAACTTTATTTATATTACACCAATTATTCACATGTATTGATAGGGATGGAGAGTTGTTAAGAACTGTTTCCGTCAGTAGACAGTGGATGTCTGGGTCTTCATGGCTTAAGGACCAATTTGAAGTGGTTAAAAAAAATAATTGAATGAATTCATGAATATTACTCTTAATATAAATTACTGCATATTTCAGTAATATGAATGTGTTTGTGAGTTACCATCTTATCAATGTTGGAGTGAAGATGTGATGTAGATGTGCTCTTATTTGTGCGTTTTTAAGGCTGTTGGATAATAGATCATAATTTTTTTGTCACTTTTAAAAAGGAAAGAAAAAGAAATATAAATATAGGAAACATCTGTTCTTTCTTTATGCAGTTTTTAACCATAAGTGTCATAAATCATTTTAGATCTTGTACTATATACAAAATCTTAGGCTCCTCACCTTCCGATGCAGACAGAATAAGCCTAATCTGTTTAATGTGGGATATGAAAAGCTTCATGGATGAGCTGAGTACAGTGTCTCTGTGGTGCAGTGATGCATCAGCTGCATCTTGTCTACCGGTGTCTAAACGGACTAATCATCTTCTGGCTGCGTCGTCATTTGTGCTGTGCTGTCAATGGTCCAGGTGGAGTCTTCACGGGACGCCAACAGTCAGGCGCTGCAGGAGGTCTCAGCGAAACTACAGCGCGAGTATGAGGAAAAGCTGCAGGAGGAACGGCAGAGGCACAGGGAGGAGATTGAAAACCTACAGGTCTGCATATTTGACTCCTTATTCATGAACTCTGGATCTCATAACCACATACCGTCAGCTTTATCTGTCGCCAACAGAAACTCAAAGATATGTCAGGGAATAAAGGCAAACACAATGTTTCAGCCGTTGTATAAGCTGAATGAAAGTGATATTGTTTGCATATCCACTTTTTTTTTTTTTTAACAACTTGTTTGGTCGTTGTGTCCTCATTTCATGGGATGTTTTGAAAGTTGTTATAAGCTATCACATTTAGCCGGTTCTTCTGTGTACTCAGGCTCAGATCGATGAATACATCAGACGACTGGAGGAAGCAGAGACGAACATCAGGACGGCAGAGGCCAAGATCGCTGAGAGAGACCAGAGGATCAGCGAGGTGGAGCGGCTCCTGGACTGTATGGGCAAGGTACCACCACGATCCAAACACAACCGCTTTATCTGTACCATGTGCAGATATTAACACGTAAAGTTATGTCTTTACGTATTATGTATACTAGTTATGTCACTTCCCAAATGAATTTTTTAACCTTTCTAAAGAGATGTATCACCATTTATTGGAACACTATCCTGTGTATTTTGCTTTATTTCCAGGTGAAATTCAGGTTTTTTCCTATGTTTAATTTACTGACGAAGTAGATGTTCGTAAGAGCTTAAATTAAAGTTGAGGGGTTTTGTAGAAGAAAACTGGAGAAAAATGTGTGTTTTGAGATAAAATGTACATTAACTGAACATATACCCAGTGTGTCCATCGATTCAACTCCATGGATTTAATTAATCAGCGTTGTAAAAGATGACCGTGTTTCCATGGTAACTATGGCCTCTGTCATTTTTCACGGTCATCAGAACTGACTCACTGGGATTTTTCAGACCATATTTTACTGTTTGGGTCTTTGTAGATTAAACACCTCATGGTTTCATTTCTACAGGAAAAGAGTCACTTTCAAAAGAAACTCCATGAATGTGAACAGCGCCTCCGGCTGATGGAGCTAACGGACACGACTGATGCAACCGTCACTAAAAAGTACCATTTAACAAACCTGAGATTAACAGTACAAATGAAATTCATGATGTGATTCGACACGTGAAGGGATGTTCTGTCAATATTTAGGCCTAACTCTGTGTTTTTAGGTCCAAACAGCTGGAAGGTGAAGCCGTTGATCTCAGAGAAAGAATCAAACACCTCAACGACATGGTATTTTGTCAACAAAGGAAAGTTAAAGGAATGATCGAAGAGGTAAGGACTTCACTTTTATTTCATTTTATTGTTTTATTGTGTTTAGTTGCACAGGGCGAGTACGACGCAACAATTATCACCACAGACCAAAGCAAGGACAATCCACATTGTTTATTTTCCAGTATGTAAGACTCAACTATATAAATACTGTAATGTACAAACTCTATAACAGCAACATATACAGAAGTATACAGATCTATAAAAAGACTGTGCAGAATGTATTTTCTCTAATGACACAGTAGTTTGTCTGTTGTTATTTTATGGCTTTTCTCTCCATTTTATTCCTCTTGAGCCTCTTTATTCTCTGAGTTATTTGCTTCAAATCCCTTCTTCCATTCAGTATTTTTTTATTTTGTGTTGCTACTGCCTTTTATTATGTCTTTAAAATGTAATTGTTATGCGTAATCTGTCTTTTATTACCCCTCTATCTCCTGTCTGATTGATCAGAGGTACATTACTAATGCTGTATATCAGAGCCCAGATGTTTACTAATGATCATAGGAACACGAATGGCTCTAGAGATACAATACATCCGTGAGAATGATGCTTATCCCCGTATCATCACCCCAACACTCTTAATGTAATGAACCCATAGTGGTGTGTCCCAGTATGAGAGGACATCGTAAAGCCTTCTGCAAACACGTGATCGATCCTCCGCCGACATGTCCACACCCATTTCAACCAACATTTAATGACATGAAGGGTGTTTGTTTGTCCGTGCAGTCACGTGCATTAAAGTGTTGAGGCTCCACTGGTGTTTTGATAAGGAGGAGAAGGAATAAACACGTCACAAGGAGTGTTTGCTCTTCAGAGTCTGGACGAACACGATGCAAATGAGAGCACGTACGAGGCTTAATGGAACCCAATGTAAATAAAAGGTGCTGTATCTCTCCGGCTTTGTGGTTAGGACACATCTTGTGATCTAACCGCAGCAGTGCCAGTTTAAGACCAGTCCTTTTATTGATGGTTTCACATCCTCTGAGGTCTGATCATCTCCTGCACTGGTGGAGGAAGTGTTCAGATACTTGTGTAAAAGCTGAAAAGCCTTTGCTATAAATCATACATCAGAAAGTAAAACATGTAAATATGAAATCAATTATGCATTAACTTGTGTTTAAGGCCTAGTTTGAAGGCTGTTGGTTATTTTAACCCTTTCATGCATGAATGATGATCGTTTGTATCGTGTTTACCTGTAAACACATGTCCAAAACTTTAAAAAGTTGATCAGAGCGGTTTTTACTGAAGGGTATGAAAGTGGTGAATTGAGATGGAACTAAAGCTGTCAGATATATAAGGACAGATGAGTGACAAAGGAAGTAGTTCATAATGTGATGTGGTAGAAATAGAACAGGGGTGCTCACATAGGTCACATGGCATTACAATTTAGACATCAGCCTATCATCGTGAGGTGAATGAAATTTTTCACTTGATTGACAGTCAGTCTAACCAATCAATGAGCATGCACATAACCGCACGTTATCGCAAGCTAGTGAGTTGACCAGTATGGACCATTGACAGATTTTAGAACTCCGTGCACACATAAGGTGCACTGCCGATTATTGAGAAAATGACAGGCTTTTAAGTGAACCTTATGGTGGGAAATACGTCAGTCCCTGTACCGTTCCACCATGACTGAGGATCATTCAAGGGAGGCGGTCCAAGATAACGGCTTGAGCAGACGCTTCAACCGGCTGCGCCAAAACTTTTTTTTAGTGTCAAACTCTTTCTAAAGGCCAAAAAAACAACGAACTTTGCTGCCTTTAGACGTCCGATAGACGTATAGACTCAAAAATGTCCTCTCGAGACCGCAAAAGAATCTCCAAAGAGCACAATAGTACTTGTGCCTCACCTGCTGCTGGTAAGACCACCGCAACTGCTAGCAAAAAAATGCGGAACACGTGTTCATCCAGCACGGATCACAATTACCAGGTAACTGGCGAAAAAAAGATAACTCCGGAGGAAGGAGACTTTTCACCCCTCCTGCTCTCAACTGGAAGTACCCCATGTAAGGAGCCGGCCCCAGAGAAAGCTTTATTTGGCAAACCTGGAGGTGAAGCAGGGTCTGGCTCTCACCAAGAGGACTTTTTTGACAGGTTCGATGTCCTCTCGCAGCTCAATACACGTTTTGACCACTTGGAAAGTATTATGAATAATAACACATTGAAAATAGAAGGTCTGAAGAAATCTGTTGACTTTGCTTTTGAAGAAATCAAAGAAATGAAGGAAAGAGTTGACATGATTGAAATCAATACATAAAAGGACGGTGCCACTATCCTCCAGCTCCAGGAACGACTTAGTGAGTCTGAATGTTACTCGAGACACTGGAACCTGAAATTATATGGTGTAGTAGAAACAGTGGCCAGAGAAGACGGGAAACGGTGAAGATCTGTCAGTGTTTTCCCCGAAGGTGATCAAAAGCTGCCTGATGTGATTGACACCATGCACCGCTTGGGGAAGAGGAAAGACAACGAGACCAAACCGAGGGGCATCATCATACAGTTCTCTTCCAGAACCTTCCGAGACGCAGCAAAAAGCTGCAAAAAACAACGGATTTCTGAAGGAACGTCATCTGCACTTCACAGAGGACCTCTGCCTTGCGGACCGCGAGAGGAGAGCAGCGCTGTGGCCCGCGGTGCAGGCGGCCAGACGAGAAGAGAAGATCGCTTATTACGTGGGACCTCGCGCATACGTTAACGGAAAAGAAATTGGACTTCCCCAGATCTGACACGCATACACACACACACACACACACACACACACACACACACACACACACAATATCCTCTTGAAATAAGCTCAATTTAAACTGTTCACATAATTTGCACTTTTTCTATGTACAATACTATGTCACTCGTTTACTTAACTCTTCGTAAATGGCATAGAAATGCTGGTTTTGTTCAAATAACTAGAAAAAATACCTGCAGCTAAAAGTTCAATGTTTTCAAATGTTATATTTCAGTACTTTATTGAAAGAGATGACGTTACCTTAATTCATAATATAGTTTCATTTTTTCCTAATATTGGGGCACTTACAGAAGTAACACAGCACGTGCACAGTTACTTAAATCCTTTGACTTTGTTTCAATGTCTATTTCTTTTAGTTCTCTAAATGCCACCGGGTTAAAAATGCCACAAAACGAAAAGCTCTTTTTTTTGTTTTGCTAAAAAGTTAAATACAGACTTGTTTTTCTTTCAAGAATCTCATTCGACATGCAATGGTACTAATTTCTGGAGATCCCAATGGGGTGATCTCTTTCCTTCACATGGGAGTCAGCACTCAGCTGACACCCTCACAGCAAAACACAAGTTTGAAGGGGACATCCTTTCACACAAATATGACAACCAAGGTCATTTTGTATCTGTAATTTTATCCTATCAAAAGAGGATCTTTATTGTTATTAATATATATGGTTACAATTCAAAACATGAAAACTCAACTTCTATCATTTATTGAAAATCATTTAACAGAGGAATTAAACAAACACCCCAATGCAATTATCATAATAGGAGGCGATTTTAATATGGTTTTAGATCGATGGCCACCACAAGCACAAAGTCCTAATAATGATTTACTGTTGTTAATGCAAAGATTTAGCTTAAAAGACTTCTGGAGAGAAAAAGTTCCTACAGAATCTATTTTTACCTGGCGTAATAATAGTGGATCCAAACAGTCCCGTTTAGATTATTGGCGGTTGTCTGATTGTATAGATTTGAATGATGTTAATGTAAACATTCTCCCTACTCCACTAACTGATCACAAAGCAGTCCATATCTCAATTAAAATATCACAAAACATAATAAAAAAGGTTACTGGATACTTTCCATATTTATTTGTATCATCAGCTGACAATTCTATGACATTTCGTTACCAGATTCATTGTGTGTCTGTGTAATGACAATAAAGGAAGTCTAAGTCTAAACAACTCCTTACTTAAATTTGACATACTGCAACAAAAGATCTCTGAAACTATTTCCTACTACTTTGATTAAAGCCAAACTTGAAAATTCTTAGATGAGTAATTGGGAACTTTTCAAACATGATATTGCAAAATATTTAAATTGAGTTCAGATCGAAATAAATCTAGGAAGGCTGAGGAAGATCAAATCATACACAATATTATGACACTTTATAAAATAAACCCAGCCCATCAATCAGATGAAGACGAAATTAACTTAGCCTCTCTACAAAATAAATTGGATGAAGTTTATCAAAATCGAACTAAAGGCGCTTTTGTAAGATCTTGTCTAAAATGGCTGGAAGAGGGTGAAAAGAACTCTTCTTATTTTTTTCATTAGAGAAACATCGTGCAAAATCAAACACATTACAGCAGTTAACCATAAATGGACAAATAACATCTGATCCCTCCAAAATTGCAAAATTTGTTAGTTCATATTACAGCAAATTATATGCTCGAAACAATACAGAAGAAAATCCTGAACAATTCTTAAATGGTATTAATTCTCAACAAATTAGATCTTCTGAACGTGAATTTTGTGACCCTTCTTTCTGTTGATGAAATACTCATAGCTACATATAAGTAAACTGAAAAATAATAAATCACCTGGCGTAGACGGTATAACAGGGGAGCTATACAAACAGTATATAGATCAAATTGCACCTTTTTTATACCATGTCTTCATAGAAAGCCTTAGCCATGGCACACTTCCTTCAGCCTTAAAGCAAGGAGTAATTACCCTCATCCCCAAACCTAAAAAAATACTCTTGATATTGATCATTGGCGCCCTATTTGTCTTCTGAATAATGATTACAAAATATTTGCTTCAATATTTGCTTGAAGACTCAAATCTCAGTTGGATTCTATTATTGGAGAAGCTCAATCTGGGTTTTACGCAAAACAGACACATTTCAAACAATATTCGACTTTTTCTGGACACTTTAGATTACTCTTATCTAATTCCCAATGAAAGCTTTATACTCTTTTTAGACTTTTATAAAGCATTCAATTCAATCAATCATAATTTTATCTTTAGTTGCCTTCTTAAATTTGGTTTTGGTCCGTTATCTGTAGTGCATTGTTATACAATGAGGCCAATTGCTCAGTGTAAAATTGAAAAATGGCACCTCTCTTCGATTTGATATTAATAAGGGTATATGGCAAGGTTGTCCAATTTCACCATATTTATTTTTATTAGCCACTCAAGTCCTTGCTAAAAGGTATATCCGTTTTTGACAAAGAAATCCTGATTAGTCAGTTAGCAGACGATACCACACTTTTTTTTTAAAAGACAGTAACCAAATTCCTTACGCTCTGAACCTCATAGAAAAATTCTCTAAATATTCAGGACTTAAACTCAATATTAAGAAATGTGAACTGCTTCCAATAAAAAATTGTGCCTTAAGATCCATATGTGAAATCCCAGTTAAAGACAATGTAACATATTTAGGCATTATTATCTCTAGAAATGAAATAGAAAGAAGTTCATCTATTTACATATAGATATATTTATCCCCCTGGCACTATTTTTGCTTCCTTATCTCTTTATTCTTTGTATGTTCTTTGTATGGAATATTATTGTGTTTTGTAGTTCTGGCAGTTGTTCAATAAAGAACTTAAAAAAACAAACAAACTGAGGATCGTTCAAGTGTGGTTGAGGCTGGTGTCAGCAGATGCTGTCCGGCTGATGCATCATATGCATTATATATATTACTATTATTACATAAATATTATATGATGCATTCCTGGCTGGTTCCATTCAGTCTAAGTCACCAGAGTAAGGTCATGACAAAAAATTTACATAGTTGCATCGAGCAATATGGGTTCACGCAGTTATACAAAGTACACTAACATCTGTGTACATAGAAATAATACAAGGTACACTAACATATGTACATATAAATAATTATCAATATATTTGTAAAGAAATATATATTTGGCAATTTTATAGTAGGTAGATCTTTTTGACTTGGTCATTTTGAAAGTAGCTCGCATGCTGAAAAAGGTGTGAGCACCCCTGGAAAAGAAGGATTCAGAAAATGTACATCAACACAGTACTTCAGTGTAATCCTCAGTTCAGTTCCGTCATTAATCTGTTGATTGTGTCTGTTCTGTATAAAGGCTAAAGATATACCAAACACTGACAGATATTTAAACAGAATCACACGTCATATGTGTGACGTATGTATTTTTGTTTGTATGTATGTATGTACGATGATGTAAAATGTTGAGCACAAAGAAACACAGTAGGAACAATTTTGGACTCAAACATCGCAAAATTTGAAATAGTCTACATACAGAAAAATAGTGTGTGTGTGTGTGTGTATGTGTTTGTGAGAGAGAGAGCGCGTCTGACAAAACAGGATTCATTGCATGAATAATTGCATGCATCTTCTCTAATAAGAATTGTGTTTTTTAAATGACTCAGGTTGAATCGCTTCGAGCTCAGGTTGCTCAGAAGGATATGTTCATCTCGGAGCTCCTGGACCGAATCGCCATCGTGGAGTGTGAGGTGAGTGGGGGTGCTGTGGTGCAGGTGTGCGGTGTTCGTCTTCTGCATTGTTACAGCCTGGGCTGCTGTGCTCTGTCAGTTCTACGTGTCACTGCACTTGACATTTCCACCCACGTGACCTCAACCCTTTGCATGACCCCTGTTTCCTGTTTTCCTTTTCCTAGAATAATGAGTTAGAAGACAAGCTCAAGTATTTTATGTCCACACAGAATAGGCCACGGGAGGTTTTGGAAACCAGGGAGATCGGAGTAGGCTGTGATCTGCTCCCCAGGTAAGAGTTGACCACTGGTGTGTATGTGGATGGAAATCAGCCGGTGACGGTAACCATCAGGATGAACGTCAAACTGTTGTTTATCTGAAGTTCAAAGTTGGAGAAACTGTGATTTAAAACTATCAGAACATGACAACTATTTAGTTTAACCCTAGAACACTATCACCAAGTGATTATTCGCCCAAGCAAATGTACTGGGGTAAATTTTTAAATTCTAAAATTTAGCCATTGTTCAAACCTTTGGAATGTATTTTACACATGCATTTATGCAAAAACCCAAGAGGATTTTAGTGTTTTTAAATGTGAATAAAAGGACATAGCCTTAAAAATCATCTGAGGTGACCAATTTATCTAAAAAATTATATATTTCTTTAACATTCTCAGTAGTTTAACAAGCGTCAGTAATTAAATAAATTGTTTAAGAAGGACAGGCTTGCGTGCATTTTCATTTTTTGTCATCCATCTTTTTAGAAATGTGTTCTATAATGGCAGTGTCTCTCTTGTTGTGCAGTTTCAATACCCATTTCTAGTTTAAAACCAATACACTTATTTAAAATGGGTACAGATAGTATCCACTTAACCATAGTATATCACTGATTAATATTGGAGCCAAAACTGATGGATATGGTGTTTTGAATTTCTTACAATTCTTACCAATCTTTCGTCACCCGACATGTTCTGACACTACAGATGGAGAAAAATCACCAATAATTAAAATGTTTGGAGAAATTTCAGTCGCTGGTACAGGACATGCATGTTATCTTTTTATGTATTTTGAGAACTTTTTCAATGGGAAACATTCAGTCGGACAAAAAAAATAGGCAACATGTCATTGACCCATTCACATGATTTTCAATGTGTTGCGTTTGTCTGAGTGTCATGGGTCGCCTCAGCATTGTATTTCACATCTTTGAAGGCCCACCCCAAAGCCCACTTTTTCCTACTGGCACTCGTTAATTGTGATAGAGGGTAAAGTAGGTTCTGGGTGGATTTCATCCGGTGATAGTGTGTAAAATCAGGTGTTCTTGGCACATTTCAAAGGTGACAACATTCAGACTCACCATCTTTAGTGTCAGCTACAGCTGTCACAGGCTTAGTGTAGCAGGCATCCCAGCTGGTGAGTAACACTTAACAGTAGGTATGGTCAGTACTTGGTAAAATAGTAACACCATCACTAACACTTGTCGATTTTTACCCAATGTTGTATACCGAACAAAAAGTACAGTCATCAGAATATATTAAACTATGACAACACATGACAAATAAAAATGATCGTCTTTTATTTTCAACTGTGAATTCATAAGTGAAAAAAATATATTTGTGAACTGGTCATTTTTACCCACTCAAAAAGTGAACATTTTTTGTCAGTCTCTCCTGCTGCTGTTAGCATGTCGAGGAGACTGTGTCTTCACCTGGGATGTTCCAGGTTTAGGCAGAACAAAGACCGAGAGCAAAACATTCATTAAAAAAAATTACACTAGAAACTTTAAGTCCTAATTTTTCAGTGATTTTGGAGAATTTTTTAGGATCCCCCCGACACTTTTTTGTCATTTTGTTAGACGTGGCAGAGTCGAAGATAAAAGAAGACACTAATATGCCACATGTTGTCACATGTTTTGATATTTGTTGATAACAGGTACTTTTTGTTGGGTATATTATATTGGGTGAAAAAATTACCCGCTATTGGTGATGGTGTTACTATTTTTAATGATAGAATTCTGAGGTTAAGAACATTCTACAAATATAGAGGAAGAAATAAGTCAAACACTTTCAGATAATTCTGTGTTGTCCGTGTGTTTTAGCTGCAAATGAAACCAGAATACTAATGCATGTGTTTTGCTATAACTATTTGTGTTGCTCAGTTGTGCGTAACGGCTCCAGGTTGTATGTGTTGCATCTCATGTCCACATTCGTTGTACGTTCACAGCTCTGAAGTAAAAAAGCTGGATGTTGAACGTGTTCAGTCTGAAGCGCGTGCTCTTCATCTCCATCATCCTCCACCCCCTGCGCAGCCTCCATCTCCCACTAAACCCTCATCACCCATCCAGCCCCCCCCCTCTATCCAGCGCCCCCCCTCCATCCAGCATCCTCCATCCCCCACGCAGCCTCCACCTGCTTCACCCCCCCTCCAACACCCATCGCTCCACCTGACCTCACCCATCAACCCGCGGACATACAGCTCTAACAGACCAGCGCCCAGCAGGTTGGAGTCCAGTTTACTCAGGTTCACTCCTGTTCAGTACAGCCGCATCCTGGAGACCAGCCCCCCGGGTGTGATGCTGTCACGAACGCGTCCCAGCGAGTCCGAACCCCCGCTGAGTCCAGTTGACTCCGGCAGAGACGAGGTCGACGCGCAGACAAACACCAACGGAGGCACCATCACCTCATCTTCCTCCTCCCCCTCCCTGACGAGATCACCTCGAGTGTATACTCCGTTTATGAGGCTGATGGAGATCACAGCGAACATTAACATAGAGTGACGCGTTGTGCAGGTCCTCGGTGTACGTCTGCACACGGCACTATTAACACTAACACAGTGTTGCAAACTGTAGGATGTAAATAATCCAGTCATCTTGTAAATAATCTGAAGGATTTGCTTTGTTTACAGCGCTTGCGAGCGCTCGATGAAGGTTTATAAGGTCCACGTGTGTATTTTTGTCGTATAGTTTTTATATCGCCTCTGTACAAATTAAAAAGAAGATTATTTTGTTTATCGTCACATTATGTGCAAAATATTTATTAACATGCTTTGTGCCTTTGTGAACAGCTATCAGCTCCGGTGCTGGTGGTGGGGATAAATCTCTTAAATTGGCAACAGGGTAAGTTATGAACTAAATTTCTGTGTTTAATGATACAACTTGGTAAATTACTGAGGTGACTGCCATTGCTGAGCCACAGGCATGAGTATTATTACCCACTGCACTGCCACAACTGTGTTTGGAACAGAAATAGCCCCATGATGTGCCTTCTCCTTCACATATCGCGCTGTAACCAACGGCATCAGACTGGCCCGCTTTTCTTTTTTTTATTTACAAAATAAAAACTACTATGCAATAAAATACTGAATATATATATGAATGTGTGTGTGTGTGTGTGTGTGTGTGTGTATATATGTATATATATATATGTATATATTTATATATATATGTGTATATATATGTGTATATATATATGTATATATATATATATATATGTGTATATATATATGTATATATATATATATATGTGTATATATATATGTATATATATATATGTG
>JAPTHA010000018.1:25944050-25955548 GCA_029814585.1 Gymnapogon annona | reverse complement strand
ATATAACTACAGTACATGAAACGGGTCAGTCGATGCCAACGCTCCATTACAACCAGGAATTTACCAAAGCCTGAAGCCTATGCATGAGTGCGTCATTGTCCATTTATGAAACAGTGGATTTACTGTGTTTGAGCTTCTAGTCAGTGATAAGGAACAATCACTGGTCTGTAATCCCTCTGTTTCATATCAATTTCATAGTTTAGCTTAAATTCCAGATAACTCCGAATACATATGCAAAAAGGTCACGCCAGTCAGTGTATTCTGGGGAGATGTTTTCTGTATCTTGTGCAGATATTTTTAGAACCATTGTCTATTGTATTTTTTTTTTTGTAAATCCATGAAGTCAATCCTTCAGAGGGTTGTACTTTCAAGTGCGCGATGCAAAACAGATGTTATATTCCCGAACGATACCAGTTTATTATGTTTTGATAAGAGGAAGTGATACAATAACAAGTGGAGAATAAGATCTAAATAAAGGAAAGCCATAAACGTTTGAGTTTTGTTTTATGTTCTGTTTTACGCACAACATACAATAAGTGCCTTATATGCTCAAGCCTGCACAATGGTGTTATTACTGACCAAAGATGAAACAGAGAATAGTGGGGACGTTTAATTCCTCATAACAAACAAGCAGACAGAGCTGGACCCTGAAAGGTGACGGAGGGGACACACAGATGTAGTCGCCTGATGACGACTCATATTTGAACTGAGTGTGAAATGAAACTGACTGTAAAACATCCGGATGAGAAATCAGCTGTTGGAGGTACATTTACTTTCCCTTTTGTACTACTTCATATCTCATTCATTCCAATGTATCTCGGTGGCAAATATGGTTCTCTATCCTCTACTATGTTTGTCTGACAGTTTCAGTTCTTTTCCCGATTACAGTTTTACATTCCAGTGGGTTGAATTTGATACTATGTACAGTATTTACAAACGTGCTGATTCTAAATGTTCACAGGACCACGTCTCTATAAACCTGATGATCATGTACAATATGATGCTGTCAGTTAAGCAACTAACTATGAAGATGCAGTGCACAGTACCTGCAGATTTGTTATTTTTGCAGGTTGCAGTGAACATCTATATTTATTATTAAGTTGTATGTAAAAAAACACGTAAAGGCAGAATATATGTGCACAAGATAACATGCTAAAAAATAAAAAAAATGCATTAGATTTAGTACATCTTGAACTCCCTTAGACTGACTATTTGGAAGTTTTCTTAAATCTTGTAAATTAAAATAATAGTCATGCAGTGTGAGTTTTTATTACACTTGGATCTTTTATTCTCTCCCCGATTCTATTCTTTCATTTTTTTGCACATATACCTATTCTTTATAATTGTTCTAAATTCTGTTTGACACATTTTCTGAACATACCAATTGTAGGGTGCCTGTCAAACGTTTGGAAACACCTGTTCTCCCATTTTTGAGATATACACATTACTTTGTACACAACAAATCACGAAGATTTATTTTGTTCAAACAAATATATGAATGTGCAGCTACTTAGTTTATACACTCCAACTAGTATCTGGAGAGTTGAAATACTTTGCGAGCAAAGCATGATCTTGACTAGTTGATCTTTTTTTTCTGACCTTGTGATCAGTTCATCCCGGAGCAGTTCAGCAGGAGATATATCATGTGACCAGGCGGATTGTACATTTCTTTCAATTCATTCTTCTGCTGGTGAAGTCAGTGTTGAAGTATGGAATGGAAGCCAAGCCTTATACACTGACTTGTATCACTGCTGAACCAACAAATTGTTTTTCATGCATCAATGGAGTCAGTCATGGCCAATAGGGCATTCAGTCTACTACATGTATACAAACCTGTATATAAAAGGTCTAAAAACCTGTTGTTAATGGTTTTGTGCCATGTCTTTCATTACAAATCTACAGCTACAGCATAAAATGAGTTTGATCAATTATAAGCATGTTTTAAACCAATATCTTTAAATATTTAGCCAATATACGTATATACTTAGCCAAAATAAACCTTCATTTATAACCTTCAGAAATTACCTAGTTTGATGTCTATAAGCCCAGGAAAATGGACATGCCCCTCGAAAGGAAAGACCAAATTTTAACGAGCTCTGAACATGTATATTTATAATAGCAATTAAAATTTAAAAAATAAGGTATTAGATTAGATTCCTTTATACATCCCACTCGGAGAAATTTCCAGTTACATTAAAATGCAATGACTAGATAAACACAAGCAATATTTGTTCAACTTCATTTACAAGCAGTCACAAATATGATCATTTTTACAGCACAATCTACTTTTCACAGATGCATGTACTTGCATCTGTGAAATATACATTGTGCTGTAAAAATGATCATATTTGTGACTGCTTGTAAATGATGAAGTTGAACAGGGCGGCCATGGCTCGGGTGGAGATGGTGGAGCAGGTTGTCTGGTAACAGGTCGAAGAGTTGGCAGTTCGATTCCCGCTCTCTCCTGATCATGTGCCGCTGTGTCCTTGGGCAAGACACTTCACCCACCTTGCCTCCAGTGTACACATTCATACCCTGTGATGTCCCTGCTATGAACTGGTGACTTGTCCACCCCCCCCCACACACACATCTTTGCCCTTGAGTAGCTGGGATAGGCTCAAGTGACCCCCACGACCCTGCAAAGGATAAAGTGGGTTTGGAAGATAAATGAATGTACTTGCATTGGAGAACTTTTGGTATGTTAGTAGTATTTAGAAAAAGGATCTCCATTCACCACTGTAATTTAGCTTTAATGACATTCATTACACTGAATTACTGTTTATAGTACTATTTACATTGATATGTGGTATTTTCCCTGTGTATAGTACTGTTTACACTGATGTGCAGTATTTTCAGGGTTTATAGTACGTGCATTTTTTTTACACTGTTTTCAGTACTGTTTACATTGCTACATTGTTACTGTCCATCTTATTTATTTCTTATTTATACTGACTGTGAATTTTTGTTGTCACCTTGCACTGGAGCCAATTATGGCTTTGGATTCCCTTTGCAATTTTGTACTTTTGCATTCCATATTTATATTGGGTTATCCGTTGCCAATCTATGACATTTCGTTACCAGATTCGTTGTGTGTGTCTGTGTAATGACAATAAAGGAAGTCTCAGTCCAAGTACTGCTCATGACAGTGTTTGACCCACAGGAGGCAGTAATGAGCCTCGACTGCACTTCGTCACAGGTGCACTTCACCAGCCTGAACACTAGGGGGCGGCACAGTCACGTGCTGTTACGCCTACACATGCGCGTCTTCCGCTGAAGAAGAAGACTAACCTCACTTTGAAATGTTGTTTTCTGGTGTGGAATACACTAACCAGACACTTCAGAAGTTTTCTAAAGCTCTCCAAGGATAAAAGTGTCGTATTGTCTTCCGTATTTACAGACGTTTGATGGGGGGTAAGAGGCGTGGGGTTCAATGTCGGGTCGGTTCGTTGTGTTTGTTGGATGGTGATGCTAGCTGTGTTTAGCTAACATTGATGTCCTCGTCGTGGACAGAGCGCCAGGGACAGGTGGGAGACCTGAGGCAGCAGAGCAGAGAGGAGCTGAAGGAGCTGCTGCTCAGACAGGAGAGGATACTCAACAACAGGTGAGTGGGCGTCGGGTTTGCATCCACTGATGTTCATAAGAGGAAGACGTCCACGCACATTGAGGAGTTGATGACAACACACATGGTCTGCCGGGAAGTGTCCACCTTGTAGCAGATCAGCAGCAGAGACGTGATGTTAAAGGGTTTTATGTAGATATACCTTTATACCTTTATTGTCCCTCTCGGGGAAATTCCAGCTTACAGCAGCATAATAGATTACACACACAAGAGTTAATCAAAAACCTGGGACAAGTCTTGAATAATATAAAATGTATAAATATAAAGGAAATGACAGATAGTATTACAAGTTCAGGAAAGAGTGTTTAGTGTTTCGAACGTGGTTGAAGGGCAGCACATTCTAGTGTTTTAAATACAGTCACTGACGTTAAGGAGTGGCACAAATGTAACGCTGAGTCACTGTTGTGCAAGTGACGACTAAGTCACTTATAACGTGTTTCCCGCCCCTGACCTTAATCGCCTAATCTTGTCAGTCACTTTTTATCAGTTAAAAAAGGGGGGAGATTCTTGTACAGATAATAAAATATTTCTGATTTGTTATTATTTCATAATAAAACACAAATTAATGATGACATTTTGACCTGACTTTAGTAAGACATCAATAATTGTATAGAAGCACAGCTTTAGGACATTGTAAGGTTAGAGTATCATTCATATCGTAGCTATCATGTTCACTCATATAAGGTTGTTTGGAGTATTTAGTAGTGTTTACTCATTGTTGTGTAATCCTTGTTCTTTTCTTGCAGAAGGTTGTTACAGACTCTTCCTGACAAAGGAAAAAAAATAAGAGAGTTTGCAGAGAAAGTGCACCTTGCTATTGAACAGCACGATGAAGAAGAGAGAAAACAAAGCTTGGTGTCTGTTGCCAGGACTGAGTTACAGTCCAGGTATCAGCAGGCTTTCACGAGGCAACACCGGGGTACAGGTGACGTGACACGGGGGAATGACGTCTCACCTGTCCCAGCTGACATGCCAGAAATCCACACTATGGACCAGCAACAGGAGGAGAAAATCTTCAGAACAACTGCAGAAGACACCATGGAGACTGGCGCCTCCCTGAACTCTAACCAGACAAAAGAGGGTGACCTCGTGGAGGCCTTGAGAAGGGTCAGACTCTGTGAGGCTGTGAGTGCTAGTTCCGGTAGTGTGACCAAAGACCTGTTAAAAAGCACACCAACAGACAATTACTTCCTCAGAAAGCAGATACCAGATAAGCCTCATTATTTAACCGTCCTGGAGAAAACAGAGACAGTTTCTGCCTCAGCAAAGCAAAAATTCAAACCAAATCAGTAAGTACACTGATGGAGCCGTTCCCTGTAAAATGCTTTTATGTCAGTGACATGTTGATGTTATTAAGGGTTAGCAATCATACTGTATTTCTTTTCGCAGGCTACCCAACAGAAGTGACGTTTCTCCGTCAGGATCGTTGTCTGGACCGTCTTCTGAAGGCTCCTCCCCACTATCAGCTCAAGCTCGGAAAGAACGAGACCGAAAACACCTGGACGACATCACCGCTGCCAAACTGCCACCTCTCCATCACAAACCTGCCCAACTTCTGTCTCTAGACCAGTCGGTTGTCCTCCTGAAGGACCAGACCAAGAAACAGCAGGTCAGTAGATGACATAAAGCTGTTGAGAGGCCTCACCTGCTACATGCAAATGCTAAAATATGTCTTTTAAACAGTAACTGATGTATTCATAGTACTTTGCAACATGACATGACTTTTTTTTTTTAATATTTTATTTTTTTATTTTTCATTAGACAGCAACATTACATTATGTCACACAACAGTCACATTTATTCACCACCAGGCCATGCCCCCCACCACATTTTCAAGACTTGCAGATTCACACAGTGTCTGTGGATTCAGTGTAGGTTTGTAGCCATGTCCTATTAAGCGCAGCACATTCAGTATAGTTAAATTTCAGTTGTAGAAATTATGTTTTTTTATTTTATATATTTATGAAATATCCCAACAACTTTACAATTTGCTCTTTATGATTTGTATCAAACCAATCTTTATTGTCCAAGTTTGTTTCACAAGCAAGGAATTTGACTCTGGTTAAGCTCTGCTCAGATATTCTTACAGTTTAGATGAAAAAACCTACATAATTTGAAGGGAAATGAAGATAAATAAAATAAGTGAAAAAAGGACATAAGAGAAGAAATAAATTAGACTATAAGTGATATGTGCAAAATTGGCCATATAATACAAGAGTTGAAGAGAATAGTGAAAGTTGTTGGACTGTACACAAGTTGCATGAGTTGAAAAAGTAGCGCAAGAAACAGTGTAGTGCAATTTTGGTTTTCAGGACAGAGCCAGTATACATTAAGTAGTGATCATTATATATATGGATTGCTATTCATTATTCATTGATTGTTACTGTACTTGCAGAGAGAGCTCACTGTAGTTAATTGTATTGCACAATTAATTGGGTGCACATGGTTAAAAGGTGTCCTCTGTAGTAGGCCTGTCACGATAATCAATATATTAATTAATCACATGATAATAAAAAATTAGCTTGATAAGTTTTGCTGGGCTCGATAATTTTTTAATTATCAGAGACAATGGATAATGAGCGACTGACTCCTAAGGAACCGTCCTCAGCAAAATGAGGAGTGAACCCTCCTGTCATGTCCTGTGGCATTAATGAAGCAAAACAATAATAGGCGCGACAGTGTCAAAGGCTGCACTCACAGACAGTGGACTTCACTACATCCACAAAACACACACACCTTTAACACTGTTAAAACACACAGACCCTTAACACTGTCCAAAAGATGACATTTCCACACATTTTGGTTGTTTAGATTGTTTATTTTGGATATTTACAATGTCTTTTTTCCCATAATATAATCGCAATTTGAAATATTCTTAAGAAATAAGTTTATTTATCTTTAAAAGTGTGTACTTGCATTATTATACCATTGCTACTATATTAGTTGAAAAAGGAATCAAAATGGCAATATTATCGTTATTGCAATAATTTCTGGGAAAACGTATTGTCCAGCAAAATTTGTTATGATGACAGGTCTACTCGGTTGCACCTGTCAGGTTAAAGAATAATACATTTAGCAACTGACGCATTAGCTGTGACGACAGTTGAGTGAATAATTCATTTAGTCATTCAGAAATATTTCCCAGTTAATCTGGGATGTCACCACGCACTGTGTGGATGAGTGTTACAGATACAAACTAAAGAGGATGAAAATACCTCTAATTGTATCATGCACATATATGTGGCGAATTCCAAACAATGAATAAAGAACAGTTATTAGTGTATGTGCCATTCAAACAATTTAAAGTCTTTGTGTCTTTAAAACATGAAAGTTACAACAGAAATATTTGACATGTTATTTGATATTTGAGTCTTTTTACTCCTTTTTTTTCTATTCTTCATTTAACCAGATAAAAGCTGTACTGATATCAAAAGGCCCAGAGTACAAAACATTTTTTCGGCATCAAATGAACACAACAAATACACCTTTTACAAATGACAAACAAGTGAATACAATAATCAGTTAATGCATTAACATGAACTATATACATGATATTACATCTGGTTATACCAGGGGATGCCGTTACAGAGTGCCATCTGTGGTCATGTGAAGCCCTTTGAGACCTACTGTGTGAATAAGGGCTATATAAATAAAACGTGATTGATTGATTGATTGGATGCAGCATTTTACATCAACTTGGGTTTGTCCATCATTGTGTTCTTTTAGTTTCTGTCTTCTCATAAATACAAACCCAGTGGATAATGAACCCACTCGGTGTGAACTGTGGCGTAAACTTGTATCATTCCTCCAACAGCTGCAGAGGGCAGCGTTTCGTTAGTGAAGTCGTGGTGTCCCTTCACATCCAAAGTAATGACTTTAATGACTAATGAGCCAAACGTTTAACAGTGTGTCGTTGTCAACTTGCAAAGGCCTGTGAAGGTCGTTACCAGTCTGACATTGTCCGGGGTTTAGTAGCTATGGCTCAGCTCCTTTTTAATAATGTGCTTGTTTTCTGTTTACAAGCCTATTCATGTCAACTTTTTCTCCGTTCTGTGCTTAATTTCAGGAGTTGCAGGCCAAGCTGGCAGCCCAGAAACTGTCTGAAGGATTGAAGATCTCTATGGGGAGCTACACTCCTGATGGCGGCCCCATGGCTGCCTACAGAGAGGTTCACGACGAGGGAGCCCAGCTCTCCTCAGACGACGACTGATCCTGAAGGCCAGAGCTGGGGAAACCGGGGTGACCTTGGCCCCGAGAGAAACAGGCTTTGGACCTCGCAATCAGGACCCATCAAGCAGGATTTCCATTCCAAGGACAAGAATTCTCCGAGAGGAAAAGGGTCTTTGCCTGGTGTGACGGCGGCTCAGGAGACTGAATGGCAGGTTAAAACACTAGCTTAGTTAAGTGTCATTCAGTTGAGTTGGGGGTCTGTTCATCTGTCCTGCAGGAATAATGACACCTGCTGCTGACCGAGAGCTTTACATTTGAATAATTATCTTCACTCTGAATAATGAGGGGATTTTTTCTCATCATTATACTCGAGCATCAGAGAGGTTGTTCAGTATCAATGGCGTTTTGAGCCACAGTGAAGTGTCTCATGTTCAAAACTCTCTTTGACTGGTTAATAATGTTACACACCGTGAGGGTGTTTGGAGTTTGACCAGGGAAGGGCAATTTTTCAGCAATTACTCAGATTTTTATACATTTGCACTCTTTGGTGTGAGTTCAAATGATGTCAGTTTTACATCAGGTGAAATGAACCTGAATATCCAACAGTAGATTCGTCAATGTAATACAGCTGGAACTGTCAGTTTACAGCTGTCAGTGTGAAATAGACCTTCAATGAGCACAGAGTTGTTTCAGATTGTAAAAGAAACAAATACATTCAACTGACTTAAAAAAACGCTACTTTTTTAAAAATATGGACGTTAGGCTTTAATTTACCTCACCTAGTTTTTCTTTTACCAAATCTCACAATGCAAGAATTCCCCTTCTAGGTCATTAATAACCAATAGTATGAGAAACATTTTCAGAGGGTGAATACATTATCACAACATGGACTGCTTCATAAAACACACACACTCACACACACACACACAGAAGGAATATTGATGTATCTGTAATGATATTTAAATGCAGGATATGACAACCATTGTTTTGACGTGTCAGGATGGTGAGTTGACATCGCGTCGGTGTTCACACACAACGTGTCCACAGGACCTGAGCTACAGCAAAGGAGAGTGTAAGGTTAAATATCAGGAATAAACCAATTAATTGGCCAATTAATGACAAATACTCAGAATCAATTACAACCTCAGGCCTCTGAAGTACAACTGTTGTCTTTGATGGAAAATAAAAAGTACATGTGGAATCACCTAAATACTTTATTTTAGTTGCATGTTTATTTATTAACTGTATTTTTTTATGAAGTTGTGTACAGTTTTAATAGTCACACAATGAATTTATGACAGTTCAGATTGCTTTTGGGGGATTGGAAATATTTGCGGATTAATCCACTATCTCCTTTTTTTCTGTTGTTGTTCAAAACTATCCCAAAGTCAAATAAATATAACAGGCTTTAAAAATCTATTTACTTCAGACATGAAGCAAGTGTAAAATGTAACTTTAGTATTAAATTTCAATGTGAAAAATGAAGAAATGATCCAGAATATTAAGGAAATGATTAAAAGTTTAGAGTTGCCCTAAGAAAAAAATAATCTGATAACACTGAAACAAGTCAATCACAGAGGGCAGAGTCTCATGTGAGGAACATCCACTGCCATTCAAAGAGGTAAACACAACATTGATTAAATACTGTGTTTAAGTAAATCTGCACCTGGAGATGAAAATGTCTGGTCTGACACACACCGGGCCGTGCTGTCTTGTGTCCTTCACTTTCCTCACTGAATTCCAGTTTTATTTAATAGGTGTTACATTTCAGAGCTTCGAGGAGAAGTCTGCACGTTGAGAGCCGTGTCAGTTCCTCATGAGTGATGGTCAGCTGAGTGAGGCATTTCTTAAAAAAAAAAAAAAAAAAATCTGCGATGTTATCGAAGGAGGGATCTGTGACACACTTGATAAGATTAATGCAGAGGTAGTGAAATATTGAAGCGTGATGGCTCAGACATCTGGACCGCATTTGGATCATGTTGTTGCCAGGAATGGCAGGCGATGACGGGACGGCATTGGAGCTAATGCAACATGGCAAATACCATTTCTCAACTCTGCTAATCGACACGAGATAAGGAGTGCCAGCTTGGTTCAGGATCTTGCCCATCGACGACTGTGAGCCATGTTAATGTCAAACAATCTGATTGGAGGGGGATTTAATGAGGGAGAAAGGAGGCACTGGGGTACATTTTGGAGGGGTTGGAGGGGGTGAGGGTGGGTTCACTCGGGTCAGAGTCTGGCGGTAGATGCTCCACGATAACCTTTGGTAATTGCTGCCGAGGCGCCGGTGGGAGATGATTTAAGAAGAAGAAGAAAACATCTTGGAAATTAGACCCCGCCCCCTTCCAATCAAGATGTGGTGGAAGAAGTCAACAGTTGTGTGAACCCGGAGAAAATAACCTACTGGATGAAAAAAAGAAGTAGGATGTTCTACAAGATGTGGAACCATTTATAAACTACATGGAAAATTTACCAGCACACCACATTGGTTCAGTTCTATATACCTGAGCTTGCAGGACTTTAAGACTTAGGAGGTCAAAAGTCAACATGTCTCTGTGACTCATGCAATTCACTTATTTATGGGTTTTTTTGGCACTGTACCCATGTTTTTTCTGCTCTTCGTGTGTGTGCGTGTGTGTTTGGGAGGGTTGTCTGTTGTCTCTGATCCTGTCATTTTGGATTCGGAATGTCATCTTGTTGTGTATGAATGTAACTCTAATATTGTCAAATTAAAAATCAAAATAAAATTTTTTTAAAAAGGAGGCAACGTCTGTTGTATATTTAGACACTATTTAATGTGCTGTGACAGCATCCAATAACACACATCCACACACATAATTACATGTTTGCTTGTATCTGTTTTTATTGTGTGTATATAAACATGTATTTATGGATACTGTATATACAGAATATGTAGATTTTTGGATACGTACGTATAAGTATTTTTATTTTATGTATGGATGTTTATTTGTTGTGGTTTGTGTAGAGAGAAAGTCATTGTTATTTGTGTACAAACACAGGAATGTTTGTGCGGACAGAGGACAGATTATCATCTACAAAAAAAAACCCAAAACACCTACAATCTATGTGTAAAAAGCACACGTAACCTGTTTAAAAACCCAGGAGACAAATGTAATAAATAGAATAAATACAGTAAAATTAAATAGCTTACACTTCAACAAGGAGGAGGTAATTGGTTCCCACACATCAACATATACTCATATACAGGTACATATACACACACAGAATATTGCATCTACCCTCTTAAGTAGTACTGGCCAACAGTCTGACTGCAGCAGGGAAGAAGCTGTTGAAAAACCGTGTGTGATGATGCTGTCTGCCCGCCTGTGTCTGAGGTTGTGTTTGGTGTGTTTGCGTTTCAACGGGGTGAGATGGATGTTGTGTATCTGTGTGTATTCACTCAGCCCTCTTTTGGCAGCGCATGTGTATATTGTGTGCAAAGGGGAGAGGCCAGTGCCTATGTATAGTCTATTACTGTGGGTTATGTTTGTGTGTGTGTGTGTGTGTGTGTGTGTGTGTGTCTATATATATATGTGTATGTCTATTGCACACACAAACACCACAAAAATAAACAAACATACATCTATACATGGGTCATTGACGTGTGGACCCTTTCGGATATCATCTGGGGCGACCGCCCTAAAACTGTGAAAAATACGTTTTTTTCTGCAAATCTATATTTTCATGA
>JAPTHA010000018.1:25930250-25941966 GCA_029814585.1 Gymnapogon annona | reverse complement strand
ATTCAAGCAATTGTCCCTTTTTATGTTTTTAAATGCTGGTAAGTGTTCACGGTTAAAATGGAGGGGGGGGGGGGGGTTGTGCTGGTAAGTGAATCTATTGAGTAAAAAAACCCAACCAAACAAACAAACAAAAGAAAAGACAAGAGCTGTCTGGAGCTGAGCACAGGTTGTAAAACATGGTCATGGGAGTGATTTATTGCATTTTTACATTCTTAAGATAGTTTACTTTTATATATGTCACATATAATACCCATCGTCTTAAGCCTTTTTGTGAAAATGTTATTTTATTCCTTGTAAATTGCACTTTGGGCTGCAAATTCTTCCATGAAGGGAACTATACCAACTATTATGATGATTTCTTTGGGCTTTTTTCCCTTCCGGGGTCACCACAGCAAAAACAATTCTCATATTTGATTTGGCAGGAGTTTTTGCGTTGGATGCCCTTCCTGACACAACCCACTGGACGATCATCCTGGGATTCGAACCCAGGTCCCCTATGCACTAACCCGGTGCCTTACCAACTGAACTATCCAGCAAGGACCAATTATTATGATGATGATGATAGTTATTTTTATTATACAGATTTTTTTGCATTCAGCAGACGTAGCAGTTTTGTAACATGTATGTGCTCTGAGCATTTCATCAGTATTCATTTTATGTGTCTCATGGAGTAAACTACAGTCACACCATGTTGACATTACCTGTTTCTTACTGTGTGTGCAGCAATTAGAGGCTTCCATTTAAAAAAACAACTCTATCAATCACTAATATTGTTTCTTTGCATCTAATATGTAGTTATTAGACTATATAGACTTTATTTTTGACTGATTACAGAATTTTCCAGTGTAAATCTGTGTGTGTGTATCCCCGTATCCAGTGCAGGGTTTTGTTTTGACACATGGTAAACTGTTAAGTGTGAGGGTCTCATCGTCCTTGTCTTGTTTCACACTTTTAAATGGTGTTAAGCACCTTTTTCTTAACACAATGACAGCAGAAAAAATCGTCTCAATCCTCACAATCCTCGATCAATGACAAATCCCTGATTAGATATCACATTAAAACTACGCATGTTGTTCTTTTATATACACTCTTTTAACGGAGATACTGCTAATAAGGCCTCACTTTTTTAAATTCACACATACTTTTTCCAGATTTTTTTTAAACGTACTCCCAGTTTTTAATTTTTTCAAATGTAAATTTTTTCTAAAAGTAAACCATTGTTTCCGTGTGTTTCTGTTTTTCTTGGAACAATGTTTACAGTTCCAAAGCCATAAAACTGACCACAAATGGAGCCGGCCTGTGGAGCTGTAATGACTTATCCTGGTGGAGTCACTCATCTCTGAGCAGATGGACTCGGTGTTTATCCAAAGTGTGTGTTGGTAGTGTCGCACCTTTAACACTGGATGGCAGTAGTGTATCTTTGCTCTTTTGTCGCCACTGCCCAAACAAGGGGTGTTAAACATGAGGTCTGGGGCCCAAATGAGGCCCACCAATGGTCCAATCCAGCCCGTGGGATGAATTTATGAAATACAAAAATGACACCTTAGAAATTTACAAAAACTAGAGTTCAGGTTCCACGTACAGACTGGGACAAATATTATCATAATTAACTATGAATGCTGGCAGGTTTGTTTGTTTTTTTCTGTGTAAATGTAACTGTTTTCATGTGATTTTCCCCCATTTCCATTAAAACAAAATTCGGTATCATTTCACAAAAACAAATGAATAACCTGAACAAATTTAAACAACCTGAAATGTCTGAAGAAAAGAAAGTAGAATTTTAACGCTATTCTACCTGTTATTAAATGTTTTGTGTATTTGTAGACTTACTGTGATCTGTACGTTGTAATGTACATGTATAATTTATGAACTGAGGTCTAATATTGATAACATTACTTTTATTTTCTTAAGGCTTTTGAGGTTGTTGATGTTATTCACGTTGTATTAAAAAGGACAGTTTGTAGATGTAAACATTTTCATCATATGACGAAAGTTTAGAATTTATATTATTAATATAATATTACTATTACTGGATTGGCCCATTCCACCTCATGGCAATTCTGGCTGAATTTGGCCCCTGATCTGAAATGAGTTTGACACCTCTGCCCTAAATACGCTTCACTCTCACATCCAGCTGTTAGTGTCATAAGTAAAAAAAAAAAGTTAATGCCAACAAATGTGGGTTTTTTTATTGATGTTTTATCCTTTATGACAGAGAAGAGAAGTGACTCAAAGTTGTTTTTAAGTGTACAACATCCAGTCCACCGTCACAACAGCTGTTAGCAGTTCATTTTATTATTGCCCACCCCCCTCCCATCACAGAGCTTATTAATTACAGTTTGATGGGAGATAGTGGGTCTAAGGTGTGGTACTTGGCGCCGGTGACGTCACGGCTTCACACCTGGCAGCTCTTTGTCAGATAACGGCGGGCCCTCGCTGCTCAGTAACGATGTGGAGATTGTACAAATATGATGGAGATACATCTGTGCTCCAAAGAACTCCCACAATCTACGCTTGGAAAGCTTTTGCATAACAATCCTGAGGCACTCGAAAGAAAGAAAGAAAGGGTGGAGGGAGAGAGAGAGGGGGGGAGTGGGGCCGAGGCCTGTGATGCTCGGCGTGGGCCAAGAAGCTGCCAGGGTCCCAGCCGCTCTATGTCTGGCCTGGCACGGCATTAAGCGGCCTGTTTTGGGGCCTGTCAAAAGCTCATCACGGCAAGGAAGCTGTCTCTGTGGGGATGCTGCGGGGGTGCCAGGGCACGGCGGGGGTGGGGGGTTGGAGGGTTGGGGTGGGGGGGGGAAGAGAAACTAGAGACCCTGCCCAGCAGCTCGGTCATAATGAGGAGGAAAATTCTTATTCTTCTATGCCCATTTTTATGTTGCAATAACAATGCACTTTTGTCCAACCAACTTTTATTTTTCTCCAAGCTTTTTTGTTTTTAATGCATAAATCGTGCCCCTCGTCTTGTATTCTAAATGCATTTTAAAGACCTGAATCACAGTTAATGGCAGAGTAACCTTCACATTGGGACTGAATCTGCTGATCCTGAGAACAGGCTTCTAACTTCTCTTTTCATTATCTGATTCAAAACAGTGTTCGTTATCCTCAGTACTGGGTAATTGCATCGGTCCAGAGATCATAAAACTCTGGGTAATGTCACAATCAAGCGCAGTACCCATGTTAAAGGTATAATTTCTTGGCCGGAGATGTTTGTGACATCAATCTAAAGTTGTCCAGAAACAAGGGTGGACCAAAACAACATCATATTCTTTTTCATTGCTGCTTGGGTGAAATCATGCCCCTTGATTTTCGAGTACGTTGAAGTTAACGAGCACCAGAAAGTGTAAATTCAGCTGTTTGGGTTCAGGCCAAACGCTTACAAATTTCAGTTAAAGGGTCGTGAAAGAAACACAACCTCTTGAATATCAAAAAAGTGTTGAAGCCAAATCAATTTTCACGTTGCAGGTGTGAAAGAGAGCGTGGGTGTGTCTGTGTGTTGGAAACCACTTAAAGCTGAAGGACAATTGACTTTATTTCCTCTGCCAGTTTACGCACACACACACCTCACAGTTTTAGTGAGTCAGTCCAGTTATATGGTACATTCCGATTTGCAGAATTACACACACACACGCACACACACACACACACACACACACACACACCTCGCAGCTTTAGTAAGTCAGTCCAGTTCCATGGTTTATTCCTATTTGTTTGCAGAATTCAGTCTGTGTTGTGTTGGACGGTTGCGTTTGGCCCATTTGAGGTTTTTGTGTGTGTGTGTATGTGTCTTACAACAATAGTAAAACTGTGCAGTAAAAAAAAAAAATGCAGAAATCCTCTTCAGTCCAACAATTATGGGGCCTCTATATGGAGTAGTTGGCTGGTTTATATGCTGTAATGTTGTGACCATTCCAAGCCCCGAGGCCAGGTGTTTTTGATTGCACTATAGCACATTGGAGCGCAGACTCTGCAGCACGATCCTGGCCCCACAGGATGCTGGGATAAGAGTCTGATAAAACCAGAGGAGACTGAGTGGGAGTTGGAGGCCCAGACTGTTTTCCTTATTTATTTATTAATGTTTTGTTTTGTGTGAGAGGAGCTGTCAGGCAGACAGGCAGCTACACCCTCTTATTAGATGACTTCCTTCACTCTGCAAATATATTCCAGCTGAGACGGAACATGTCTGTGCAAAGTGTGTTGAATAAACAACTAGAGACGGGGACGACAGTGGTATTTTTTTTTTTTTTTTTTTGTAGCTCAGAGAGGCAAAACACTTGAGTAGATTAGACACAGCCATGACTTCACTTTTCAAATAATCAGCTAATTTCTGATGCACGGTTATTCAGATGGTTGTCGTGCATACCTCTGCCTGTGCAGATGTCCACAGTCCATCCTTTCTGCTCATGGATGTTGTTATTTGCACGTGGTGTGTCACTGTTAATACTGAAGACTTAATGAAAGCAGTCGCAATCATTTTTGACATATGACAGAAAATTAAGGGAATATAGTCTGTGGAGAAAGCTGATAGTGTCGCCCTCTAGTGGTCACGTTTCTTTGGTCAAAGATAAATATTTGGATAAATTGTGCATCGTGGTTCATTTACCATCCTATTTTTTACTGCAGTACTCTCATTATCAGCATCACGTTGGATGATAAAAAAGAAGTAGGATATTTTATAAGATATGGCAACTATTGTTAAACTCCATGGAAAATTTAGCGCAATACCTTAGTTCAGCTCAATACACCCGGGCAGGACTAGTAGGACTTAGAAGGTCAGAGGTCAACGTACGTCTCTCTGTGACTCACACAGTTCACTTATTTATGCTTTTGTTTTGTTTTGCTAACTCTGATCCTGTCAATTGTGGATCAGGAGTGTTAACTTATGGTGTGTGACTGTAACTGTAATATTGTCTAATGAAAAATCAAAGTAAGATATTATTAAGAAACAAAACTAAGGAAGTAAAGTATATGGAGAAGCTGACAGTGTCGCCTTTCCTTTGTCGAAGAAAAATATTTGGATCACGTTTCATTTAACATCCTATTTTTTACTGCAGTACTTTCAGCTATCATTACCACATTGACATGGGTCTGTCTATTTGTAAATCTAAACTCAAACTGTCCAAGTATGTGAAGAAACGGACAGAAATTCTATTGACAATCTCCAAGAAATGTGTTGCTAAAAAAAAAAAAAGAAAATTAGGCCCCGCCCCCTTTCTACCAAGACGTGGTTGAAGAAGTCAACAGTTGTGTGAACCTGGACAAAATAACCTATCGCATGGAAAAAAGATGTAGGATGTTTCATAAGATATACCAACTGTTCTTAAACTACATGGAAAATTCAGTGTTTGTAGGAATTAAGAGGTCAGAGGTCAACATACTGTATGTCTCTATTTGTCTCAGACAGTTAACTTATTTGTGGTTTTCTTTTGTTCTGGTGACTCTAATACTGTCATTGTGGGTCAGGAGTGTTGTCTTATGGTGTATGGACTGTAACTGTAATATCGTTTAATGAAAATCTAAATAAAATATACTGAAAAACAACAAAAAAACTAAAGAAATATAAAAGATCAATATTTGGATAAATGTGCATCACTGTTTTATTTAACACTGTAATTTTTACTGACAAAAATTACGAATGCATTTATTTCATGACGCTAATAAAACAAAACAAAACAAAACCCCAAAAAAATCCAGCATGGAAAGTAACATGAATAATCAGGCAATTACATGGACTGTAAACAAAACCTGGCTTTATCCTTATATATAAACGGCTGAGCTAAGTGGAATTTTTGTTCTAAAACACAATAAACATAAAGTTTATGACAAAGACATGGCGTTGGGCATATCGTGGCCATAAAGCTAAAATAATGAGCTGAAGAGTTTAAAAAAAAAAAAAAAAGCTCTGCAGAGTCATGTTGGTTGAACATGTTTAACTTTCCCCACATTACAGGATGTGCATGTTTTTAATTTACTGCGTTAACGCTCCACATTAAAGGCCATAAGTCTAAGCTACTATAAGCAAACTTTAACCATTAGCAGGAACATATGGGTTTACGTTGCTGTTATTGAGTTAGAGTTTTGAAGCCATTGCTGTATGTTTTGTGCATCTACTTTTAGGTTTGGTTGCTGATTGATATGGTGGGAAGTCATTGTTATGAAACTGTCAGACATTTGAGCTTTAACAGAGAAACGCTAAATAGAAAAAGTCCGATCGAGACACGGCCATGGATGATGTTGTGTAGTCGTGAAACAGTCAAACCCTTTTTTCTGCCACAATAAATGTCTGGGCCGAGTTACAGAGCCAATACTGGAACTCCAAACAACAGGAAAAGCGTGTCCGTTGACTGACATGAGGAAGAATTACACAGGTGTGACACGAAGCAGAAAATTATTCACTCGTATCAGAGAGTAGAGTGTCATCGACGCAGTCACTTAACCGAATTCACGAGGGCTGTTTGTCTTCCCTCTGCTCTTTATTCTCCATCAGCATAAAACATAACAACATTAGAGAAAGGGCCATGACCAATGAAGAATGTATCACACTCTGGCAAATGCTCACGGGCTGCAGATGGTCCCGGTTCCACTTGTGTATACATCGCTGTCTCGGGCCTTACAGGTGCCACAGCGCTGCGTAATAAAAAGCAGAGTGTGGAGGAGTGGTGTGTGTGTGTGCGGGAGGAGCTGGACCAGAGGCTGTGACATGTTTTACACGCTGCACAGCCTGTTTCATCACACAGGTGCTGACGTCGGCGCCCTTCTTTCGTTTGAACCTTTAACAAAGCTGACACTGAACATCCGACTTAACCTTTGACTTTAAAGGCTGGTTTTTCCAACTTGTTTTGGCCCCAAACGCCTTTAGATCTCAGATGGAAAAGTAAAATATTATCCTATTAGGAGCCCAGGATGTTGTTGAAGAATATCTCGGGGAGTGGGGGAGATTGTGGTGACATTGAATGTGTTTGACATGAACGCGAGCAGATCTGTGAATGAGTGGCTTCTCCTGCTGGTGTTAGAGCCCAGAGGTGCGTGAGTTGACCACATCAAATCGTTACATTCAAACCGTTACAGCGATGATATGATGAAGTGGTGATGATACTGATTGACAGTTGTTGGGCGGCCGTGGCTCAGGTGAGAGCCACAGTTGAGTTGGTAGAACGAGTTGTCCAGTGGCTGACAGGTTGGCGGTTGGAATCCTGGTTCAGACTGTCCACATGCTGAAGTGCCTTTGAGCAAGACCCCTAAACTGCTCCCAGTGGAGCCTTGCAGCGCCTTGCATGGCAGCAGCCGCCCACTGGTACAAACATAAATTCGTTGTAACATGTGACAATAATGGATATTCTATTCTACGCTATGCTATGCTTTTCTATTCTGTTTTGTTTTGTTCTGTTCTGTTCTATTCTATTCTCTATGCAGGTGCTGGGCTGTGTAAGGCTCTGTAAGAGTTGATCTTCCAGTCTTCTGCATGTCTGACATGTAGCATGAGTCACCGGTGTGCTTCCTGTGCACTATTTTTGATGTGGCCACTTCAAAGTTGAACCCTTATGGTTATCATTATGTGTATATCACATACAGTATAACGAGCTGCTCATAAACATGTCCAGGAGTTAATTTCCTGAACTGGAGATTATTAAGTCTCTTAACATATAATAAAAGTTGTTTACCATTGCTTTTTGTTGCATGATCTAAACTCTGCCCTTTAATAAAGCCAAACACTCAGTGCCATTTATGTCTATTATTGGTTATCTGTATTAAAAGCGGGTAATTTGACGTCTGGAGGTTTATTCAAAGTCAATGTGACACACGTTACTTAATCTCTGTACTCTGTTGAAGGGCTAAGGGCAGCTCTAACTATTGGTTTGACAAATTTTCTGTTGATGTCAACTCCGTGAAAAGTGACAGAGTCATCGTCTCCAATAGTGTGGAAACACTAAAGCACGCTGGGAAAACACAACTCCCCAAAGGTCAGGAATCAGCTGCCTGGAAACGGTAACTTAAATGGGAAGTGAATGACAACCGTGAGAGTAACTCGTGCACTTCATGCTGCCTGAGAAAACAAAATAACAATTATCAGGGAAAAAAAAGTTTCAGAGAGTTTAACAGAAAGTGAAAACTACAAATCATCTGAGCTTTTTCTTCAAAGCTGATTTAATATGAGGACCATAAACCATATCATTTAATGCTTTGGGTTGTTAAATGTGGATATAATGTCATTGTTTTAGTTACAGATCCATTAAGGAACAAAGGATTTATAGCAAATAGTAACATATTGTCTGGGAATAGGTTCTGCTGTTGCGAAAGCGTGAACAAGAAACTGTAATTGAATCAACAACATCACTGGAAAGAATACCCTACTTGAAACGAGTTAAATATCCTAAAGATTCGGTTAAATGATGTCTTTCAAGCAAAAAATTGGGGTCAGCATTGTTTTGTTGGTAAGAATTGTCAAAGTTAGTCTGACATTCTCACCATTAACTCTTAAAACTTTGAACCCGCTTTTATATCACTGTAACAAAAGGCCTGGGCAAAAATAAGAGAATTAAACCCATTATTGGGTTAAAATGTGTTATTTCAAATAAATGAATTGCCAATGGAGTAACTTTGTTGCCCTTGTCAAACTTTCTTAGATTAAGAAAATCTAATTTAAGGACAATCAAATGCTAAAATTCTTATTTTTTGTGTAAAATACTCGTTTTAAAGGTCATAGTGAGATTGGTTTTATTCACGCTATATATAATATAGTTCTTCTATACAATGTTCATACATCTGGTCATACTCCATTCTGTGGAAAAACGCAGACATAGAATAATATGGTGAAACATTTTGTTATAATATGGTATGTCAACAAGGTTGGTGATAGTAATGTATGTGTATAAATGTGGTCAAAAGTCCCATGTTTCCTGTTTGAGTGTCTTTGTCTCAGCTGGGTGTTAAACTGATGTGTGTCCATTGGTGCTGAAGAAGGATTATTGCTTAAAATAAGGGGAAAACGTTAGTTCTGTATCTGACAAAAGTGGTCTCACTCTGTCCGGTGCTGTAGTGGTTTGAATGCCCATGGGCTCGGAGTTCACAGGTTCAACACCCAGGCCTCATACGGTACACCTTTTTTAAAAAAAAAATTGGTGAATCGAATTACAACAGATGAATGAACCAAATGATTAGAGTCAGTAAAAATAATTTTATGGTCTTATGTTGAGTTAAAAGTTGCTCTAGTTTTATGAATGTTAATGCTGAGACTAATTTAGAGAATTCCTACCAGGAATAAAATTCTGATCCCATTAGCAGATTTTTTTTTGCTTGAAATACACTATTTAACCTAATTCAAAGGATATTTTTCTTGTATCATGAAGGGCATTTTTTGTAGTAAAAAAAGGATATTTTTAAAAAAACTCGACAACAGATTTTTTTGTTGGGAGGTCTGTGTCTTGATCCTGCAACAACAGACCGACCACACAGTCACATATTCAACCCACTAGACCAGTGCAGATCACACTGGCCCTTGAGCGCTGGCGTCCTGCATGTTCCAGATGTTTCCCTCTTCCATCACACCTGGTTCAATTAATGATCCGTTATCACTAAGCTCTGCAGAAGCCTGATAATGACATAATGACGTCCAGGTGATGGAAGAGAGAAACACCTAAAACATGCAGGACACAAGCTCTGGAGGACCTGGGCTGAAGACCCCTGTATGTGGACACATGTGGTCAGACCCCCATATGGTGGAAGGACATGGTGATAGTACAGTATGACAATGAATTAGCACGAACCCCAAAGTATAATGTGTTGAAGAATGTGGTCATCGTCTATGTCTATAATGTTGGTAATAGATAATACGTTGAAATACTTTATGTCTCTGTGTGTTTGTTTGTACAAATTGAAGTCTAAAAGCCAAACCTGAGAAACCAACCTTGAATTTGTCAAATTTCCAATCAATTTCAACATCTGAATTTCACAATTTCCACCAAGGAGTCAAGGAGCAACGTGACAAAGCCCAGATCTGTATCAGCCCTGGGGTTTGAACTAACTAGTTTAACGGGCAAAGCATGTTTTAATTCATTTTGCCACAGTACTGTTGGACTAATTACATCAGAAGAAAACAATGGTTCCTCATGTTGCTCATTGTTAGAGTTCATTTCTAGATCATTTTACTCAAAATATGCTGCAAACTCTGACATAGAAAAGGAAAGATATATGTTCTTAAAACAAGGCTGACATTCTTACACTGCCAGGGAATTTCGTCTATCAACACTTAAACTCGAAAAAAAAACAGACCAATATCCTCAAAACAAGTAAATTTCCCAGAGCAGTTTTATTGTTTCAAATTAAATCTATGTCAAACTTTTATTTTGACAGGCATGTATCAAGTGGTGCAGTAGCTGCCGAGGCAGACTTTTGACAGAGAGACGACAGGCAAAGTTTATCTGAGCAACTGAGTGAAATATGGATTTTACAAACATTGAAAAGAAAAATGGAGTGAAATCAAAACTCAACTGTCAAACCTTAAATGTCACGAAGAATCAAAAGACTAAACAGTGAGTATTAAGTGAAAACACATGGTTTCCTGAGCCTTACTCAACACAATGTCTATGCGTTTATTGAAAAATGCATTTACTGGGTTGGACTTGGATGATGAAACTGGATGAAAGTGAAAAAAAAATCAGTTTTCTAAGGTGATACCAGATGAGAAGCACTGGTCGATGCCAAACACCTGCAGAAGTATGAACGCTAGGTTCTTCTCAACCCCGAATACAGTGGATTTAGAAATAGCTGATCAACCATTGCAAGAGCAATTTCAAATCTGCTACTTCATTAAAATGCATTTATTTAAAGAGTCTTTACTTAATGAACACTGTAAAAGTATGATTAAAGCCTTTGGAATATGGACTTTATGTACAAGTTGCAGAAAAATGACCTGGATTTACTGTTACATTGACATTACCAAGTTTTGTTTCTTTTTTTTTTTTTTTGGTAAATTCTTGTCAAAAAAGTCAAATGATGTTGACCTTGATTTAATTAAATCTAAGTGGAAACATCCAAGGGGGGGAATACTCTCTATAGACTGTGTAAAACGTAAACAGCTGGTACTTCACTCTTTCATATGTGACATTCACTATGGTTCAGTTTAGAGTTGGTGCTTCTCTGACGTAGTGCTGGGTAGGGCATTAACAGAAACGTCGACTAGTCGACACGTCGACTTCCTTAGCACAAGTCCACTTAAATTTGGAGGAGTCGACAAATCGCATGTTATTCTTTCTCTCCGTCCCTCTCGATGTGGTTGTGTATTGAGTGCAGACTCTGATTCGCTTAAGCAGACACTGTGTGTGTGTGTCGGCGGTGGATCACGCTGTCCGTGTGTGTGTGTGTGTGTGTGTGTCGGCGACAGATCACGCAGCATGTGTGTGTGCGTGTGTGTGTACGTGCACTGTGTGTACGTGTGTCGGCGGCAGATCACGCTGCATGTGTGTGTGTGTGTACGTGCACTGTGTGTGTATGCGTGTGTGTGTGTGTGTCGGCGGCGGATCACACTACCTGTGTGTGCGTGTGTGCACTTAATGTTGTGCAGTTAAATTTAAAAGAAAACTCAAGGTGTTAGTCTTTGTTTTGTTCGGGTTAACTGTTGATGCTTGTGTCTTGTAAGTGTCTTCTCACTGTTTATAGTACTATTTTACATTGATACGTGGTACTTCCACTGTTTATAGTGCTGTTTATAGTACTGGTT
>JAPTHA010000018.1:25919388-25930150 GCA_029814585.1 Gymnapogon annona | reverse complement strand
CACACACACACACACACACACACACACACACACACACACACACACACACACACACACACACACACACACACTTTAGAGGGAAACAAACCCAGCTGCTGGTACAAGGGCTGAGGGCGTGAAGTGGCTGAAGTGCACACAACAGTACAATCCTCCACAAATGATGGCCAGTCCGCAGCTTTATCCCTGACGTCTGAGCGGATGTAGGCAGGCGATTGTTGGGGATCCAACAGGTGCCAGGTGTCGCTCCACTCCATGTAGCGAGGTAGGATCCAATCAGGGCAATGAATGAGAGAGTTGTCGCCCAATCCCAGGCGTGGACACATGTTTACATACACGACAAGACAAATAGCAGACATGCGTGGGGGCCCTAACTAATTTTTTTTTTTTACTTATCTTGGATGTGAAATACACAGAGGTAATACTTAGGTGTTCGAGGTCTATTATAATATTTAATGACAGATGCCATTTGACCCAAAACTAGCTGTTGTTTTATTATCTTCGACACTAACTGTGACTCGTCAACATATCGGTGAGATCTCAGCTCTTCCTTATGTTTTCGATAAATTCAAACCTGCAGTAATTCCATATCCTCCATGAGAGCCTGTATGTCTAAAATATCATGAATTGAGTAAAACAAGCCCAGCTTTGTAACGGTGCATTTTTCACATGGAATCCAAGAGGGGTTTTAAAGCGTATATTTATCTTCAGAGAGAGGAGGATTGTAGACTCAGCCCATGAAGGGCCACTTAATTCTTCATTTTATGTCAAATATCCAAAATCAACACATTTTCAGATGTTTTTTTTTTTTCTTCCGCTGGACAGGAAACAGATGAAAAAGTTTGGCATGAAAAGTGAAACTGTCAGATGTATGCAACAGAGTAAGAAGTAGAAACCTTTTATAGTATTTTTACCATTAGTATTTGAGTCAAAGTACCTGCAGGTACCACCAGTGTTCATCTAAAAGCAAACGTGTGTGATTATACATTGACCAGACAAATGACTCATTATATTGAAACATCTATAGCTTTATATGAGTTGCAGTTGTACTATATTAAACCAAAGAGAAGTTTAAAGTGCCTAAAAAAATGTCATACTGAATGTCTGAGCTCGGATTGTGATACTCGTGCGATACATTAAGCATCCTTATGTCCTTATGTCCCTGCTGTGTATGTCCTGCGTTTTTATACAAGGTCATTTAACTGGATGTTTATTTAATTCTAGGCTTAAAGGACTGTAACTGTACATGTCGTTACGCTACATCTCCGTTCGGTGCTCGTCATCTGGAGTAAGCTGGGTCTTTCCTGTAACCCAGCACTGGTACAACTTAAAGACAATCACACTAACGGAAAACAAATAGCATTCAAGGACCTGGCAAAAGGAGAGCAGCAGCTGTGACTGCGTCTGTGGCCCAAAGTCATTTGAGAGTATTCTTTAATCCTGACACCTGCAAGCCATTTCATCATGATTTACAGTGGGGGAAATGCAGGCCGGGGGCAGGGAGGCCACCAGAGGAACTGTTTTCACAACAAATGATGGAGAACACACTGTTGTTTCTCGAGGGTTAGGGCATTTGTTGTTCGCTAACATATGGATGGCTTAATTTGACAATGAAAGCACTGACGTAGAATTCTCCTCCTGAGACTTTGACTGCATGTTCTACCGATGTATGTGCTTATTGTCTTATGTTTGAGACAGGGAAAACCAGGAGAGTTACTGGGTAGAATGTCTGTTAGTGTGTGTGTGTGTGTGTGTGTGTGTGTGACAGAGAGTGAGAGTTTCTAAAGATAAATAGGCTGGAGGTTTTGGGACAGGATGTGGAGTTCATATGAATGATCATTAGCAGGATCTCTGCAGACCAGAGCAACACCATTTAGTGGCTCAAATCACCAGCTGCTCACCCATAATGTCTCCATATTAGACTGTGATTTACTTGATACCTCTCCACATGTTGAATTACTTGATTTGGACAAACTCATGTCAGATTAAGACTCCTTATTTAATCTGCAAAAATTCTAGATTAGTATAATTGCAGTGATTCGAAAAATACTTTTCACATCATAAAGGTATCAGTTCCTATTATAAATCAGTGTTTATGTGTGGAATGTCCCAATAATATATATAATAAATGCCACTGCTATTAAACATTGTGTAGTTGACTTTAAAGGCTTGGTTTAAATCAGAAAATATCACTCAAACACAATTTGCAGTGTATTTCTGAACCGAAAGGAATGGTAAGAGCTGATAGAAGTCATATTATGTGCTCCAGTCTCCAGTGGGAAAGTCCTGGGTTTTAGTTCACATTATAGTATTCATGATTAGTTTTGAAACGGGTGTCAGGAACACTTTTTTCTTCATAGAGATCTTGGTTTTGTCTTCATCTCAGATGCATTTTTACACGGCCTGGTCTCAGAGGTGGGGATTCTGGTGCTTTTCTAATCTATTTGTCAACATCATTGCTCTGAACTTTTCGCCCCTTCTTAATTTGATTCAACACAGGCTGCCTCGCTCTCCTAAACACTGACCTCTGACCCCTCATACCATATCATGGTGCAATATCTGAAAAACTTAGTTTGCTTTAATGCCTGTCTGGTCTTGGTCTCGACCCTTGGAAGCTCTTAATACACCAGGATTGGTCATGACCTGGGCTTGGTTCTGGGGGTCTTGACTATCCCCTCAACCCCCCGCTTAATGTCTTTTTTCAGTTTTGCCATTGTCCTACCTTCACCAATGCAGATATGTACAATGACAATATTTTATTTTATTTTGATTTACAAATGTGTTTCATATTCTGCTATAATTGTTTATGATACATTATTCACATGTAGAGTAATATTTCAGCTGAGGTGTGTATTTATCACACCATCTTCATCGTGACTAAAGTCATTTGTAAAGCTGAACTGAAGGCATTCCTACAGACAGCAGCAGTCTTGAATTCCCACCTTTAATGTGAACGATGATGATGATTTCTTTTGGATTGTTTTCCCTTCCAGGGTCGCCACAGCCAATCCATTTAGTATATTTGATTTGGCGGGAGTTCTTACGTCAGATGCCCTTCCTGACACAACCCACAGGACGCTCATCCCGGAGATCGAATCCGGGTCCCCTATGCATCAGCCTGGTGCCTTACCAACTGAGCTATAATAATTGCAAATATTTCCATTTTGTATTAAAGTATACAAGGCAACAACACAGTTATAGCTGAAATGGCATTTTTCTATCAATGTACTGCACTGGTCTGGCTCTGTATTACTGGTCAGGGGTCATCCTTGGTGCCTGTTACAGCTGAAAACTATTAACACGAAGACAAACAAAAGCAGAATGAAGAGCTTTACTCTCTCAGCAAAATTTCATTTAACATCCTCAACTGATCCTCAACGCTGTATTGACTCCTTCAAGTCTGGCCAAAAAAATAAATCTTTCTTTTTTTTTTATCACCTCTTCATTTGATCCAAGGAGATGAAGAAGACAGTATGAGCTAAAAGTGAGATCCTCAAGTTCCATCGGCATCACCACCTGTTGAGTGTAATGATTGTACACGGCTCAGAGTCTGCAATCAGGTCTCAGCATGTGCTGCACCAGGCTGGCTCCGTCCAAATGATCTCCCCCGAAAACGAACACATCTACTGTTTCCAAAATACAGTATCATATTCTGTCCAGAACTTTAAAGTTTCTTCATCCTGTGAATTGAATCCATTAGTGCCTTTAAAGATATGTTCTTTGGAGTGTTGAAAAAATAAAAAAAGGAAAAATTCAAAACATTATAAAATGAGTAATATGTTTTTAAAAAATACAATAGAAAAATGCGTGCCATTAAATAAGCAGTTAGTCACAGGTTATGGGTTGAGTTAGAATTAGGGGTTGAAGTTATGATTAGGGGTAGGATTAGGGTTAAAATAATAAAAAAAAAAAGTTTGAAATTCAGGATAAATTAATTAAGAAAAGAAAAAAGAAAAAGGAAAAAAATACCAAAAAAAAGGAAATAAAATACATATATAAGTGTAAATGTAACTATTTAAATATTTTAAGAAATCAATTAAAATAATAGAATAATAAAAAAATAGAATTTTAAAAATAAAACAAAAGTAATAAAACATAAGTTAGAGTTAATAAAATTGGTGAATGAAGACGTTGTCTTTCAGGTTTTAAATCTAAAAAAAAACAACTATTTGACTATAAAAGACTTGGAGGAGTATGAGGCTTGAACCCTTGACCATCGAGCACCTGGCAAACGAGTCTGTCTGTCTTCTGGTTCTGGAGATATGGGTTTGGGTTAGGATTGGGGGTAAAATAATCTAAAAATAAATACAAACAAATGTTTTTATTAAAAACTCATGAATAAAGAATAAAAACACCCCATACATTTAGGACTAGGAGTTGGGTCAAGGTTAGGGTTATGAGTAAAATAATAAAAAAACGAAGAAAAACACCCCTCAAAAAAAAATACAATACAAAACAAACTTATAATAAATAGAAAGTAAGAATACAAATAAATCAGATAATGATATAAAAATAAAAAAGAAACAGTATAAAATCCCCCCAAAATAGATAGGGTTAAGGTTATAGGTAGGGTTGGTGTTAAGTTAGGCTTAAGACCAGTGTTAGTGTTAAAATGAAAAAAGAAAAGTGCCAACAAAAAAGTAAAAAAAAAATATTAACAAATTTAATAAAAAATGATAAATAAAGCTGAAATGAAATAAATGAAAAGAAATAAACATAAATATAAAAAAATAAATGAAATAACAAAAAAGTACAAATAATAAAATACAAATTAAAACATTTAAAGTGTAAAACATGGAAAAACTTTAAAAAGGAAATGACGTATAAAATAAAATCCAAGTAAAAAACATACAAAAAGAATAAAAAATATAATAATAAATAAATAATATGAGAAAAAATACAACAAAAAAGAAAAACCAAAATTAATAAACTAAACATAAAGCATAAAAAATTTAAAAATAAGAAAAAATTTAAACAATTTAAAAAATTGAAATAATAAAAAAATTAAATCCACGTGAATAGATTTTAACATTTTAAAATCTATGTTATGTACAAATTCATACATGAAAAATCCATATGGCACCAACAAAATTGGCTTAACTGTGATGAACAAATGACAAATTCCAACTCTTTTATACAGAGTAGCAAAAACAAACTTTCCTCTAATAACCATTACACCACCAAACGGGCAATGTGCTGGTAATCGCTGTAGATTTGGACTCTGTGGGCTTAGAGTACCTCATGCACTAAGAAAAAAGCTTTCAAGTCCAAATTGGAGCTGAGATGTAGAGTTGGAACATTAACTTGCCCTGCAGATCACTTATTTCCACCACTCTTATCTTTCCATGCCATAATGTGGTGTTGCGTAAATCTGAGAAGTGGGCTGGTATCAATCAGCTCCGAAAACGGGTTCTCTAACACGAAACATGTCCAGGACGTTACATCTATCGTCTGGCTTGGAAATCTTTATCTTGCAAATCATGAATAAAGCTGATGGCAGTAAAGGTTATTTAATATCCGTCAACTGATAAGTAGATCTGATAAACAGATCTAAACTAAACAACTAAATCAACCAGAGAGAATGACAAAGTACATAAAGTGCACTGGAATCATTACAAAAACACTATAAAGCAAACGCAAATTGCAAAAATGTGTGGCGGCATCACACAGTTTTGCCAAAGCACACATTACTCTAGTCACTGAATTTCATTGTTTATCAACTTATGCTTTTGGCAAAAATGTGGTGTTCTTTTTTCAAAAACTCAATTTTTGCTTCTTCCAATTTTTAAAATCACTTAATTACTTAGTTTTAAATAATTAGGAACATTGATAACAATAAATATATTTATTTTTTTAAGTATTGCAATATTCATAATATTGTTTTGTTTCTGTACAAATACTCACTGTGACATTATACCAAATCTTATTTTTTTTCTTTCTTTATTAATAACTGTCTACATATCATGGTTAATAAAACAAGTAAGACGAAATAAAAACGAAGGCCATGGGCCTCAAGCAAAGATTCCATTAATTAAAGAGAATAAAAGTAACATAGATCAATAGTGGGTACTAAAACTTGTAATATACTTGGGTTACATTTAACTCTTAGAGGGTATGTGATGGCACCACTTTGTCTCGATCACCCCTCAGGTTTTGCTTTAAACAGTTCTTTTTTTTTTCTTATCTAGTTGGTTTATTGCTCGTCTCCTCTTTCTTCCCAGAGATGACACTGTCATATTTTGAAACATCTCTCTTTCTCTGGGTTGGCATGGCTGTGCTTCCCTCTGTCTCTCTGCTCCTCTTTTGTTCGGGACCACACAGAGGGATGACATGTCGGAGGCACATCCAGGCTGGGTGGCCCGGCTGCAGGAAAGATGTGGGTGACAGGATCAGCCTTCAACAGACTATGGCAGTAATGCGTGTAGACAGTGTAAAACCAGTCTTTTGGAGACCTGTAGAAAGAGCAACGCTGGCAATTCTGAATAAACGCACTTGGATTAAAAAAAAAAAAAAGTTCTTTGGGAGCCTTGTTTTAGCATTGGACTCCCATGCACTACTAATGTCTTTAAACATCCCAGGCAAAAAGGAGTGGCCCTAATCTCACTAACTTTCATTCCCACAAGTTTATCAGTGGAAGACGTTCTGTGAAATGGGTTAAACATCAGAGGAGATCTTTGCTTTTGGACTTTTTAAAATTTATGCAAACATTTGTCTCTGTTGTTGTTAGATGAGTGTAAAAATAGCAGCGTCTGACCAACATACATCTAGGAAATTGTCTCTCTACAACCATTACCATGTTATTTGTAATAGATTTGTTGTTAAAATGTTATGCAGCTGTGTAGTATTGCCATAAATTATATTATATAATACTGTATTATTAAAGCACCTAATGCATCTGTTAGAGCTCAGCGACAAGATACACTTCTGTCAAAGTACTTCCTTCTTCATACATTTAGGCTTTGCAATATTTTTTGCAATAATATATGGGATGTTAAATTAGTGTAACTGACGACAAAAAGAAAAACAGAACATATTTTAGTGTTTTTTTTAGTGGTTTTAGTGTCAGTGAGAAAACACTAAAAACAAAAAAAACTGCTGAGAACTGGATGACCATGTCTCACATATCATTTGCTTCTATTATTCTTCTCTATTCATGTTATAATGTAGTGCTGTGTGAATCGCAGACATGTCTTTCCGCTGCTGGAAATTCAAATGTTTCTCTTTAATTTAATTCACTTTTACATTTACACTTAAAACAAAACCTTTGCAAGTGTTTCCAGACCTGTACGCGCTCTTTTCATCATACTCTTATGTATTGCATTTTTATTTCTCCCTTTGTTTATCTTTGACCTGTGGCCGTTGTCGCTCCGTCGTCGGCTCATCTACACTAAACCACTTGTGAAGTTCAAGGAGGTCTGGGAACCTTTCACATGGAGGTTTCCTGCAGAAAATGGAGATCAGCCCTTTCCTGATAATCACCTTGTAGCATTTAACACGTACTTAACAAAACAAATGGCCCGTGTGCGTGTGTGTGTGTGTGTGTCTGATAGTGTGACAGAAACCTGCTGCCGCTGGACTTCGTCAAAGCCTGAGATGCTGCAGAAAAATCGATGCAAAGTGTCATCACTAACAGGCCTCGGGATCCCAGTGCTCCGACAGCTTCCACATTCTTTCCTGGAATGAAGAATGGTGCGACTGGTGGTTGTTTATTTAGTTTCTCTATCTTGTCTTAATGAGAGTCTCCAGTTGCTTCCTCTCTTGTTTTAAACCCATGAGATAAAAAGATAAACATAGGAAATGTGGTTTGTTAAATTGCTAAAATTAACCTTCGCCACTCCATCCAAAAGGTCTCAAATGTGCACTTTAATTTAAATCTGTGTTCGTGTTTCTCTCCACTAGAGATAAGGTGAGTCATGGATATCCCGAGTGTAACTGAATCAACACAAACCTCCCACACCCACAGGCCCAGGATCGGACATTTAATATGAACAGACAAATCAATACAGACTCTAATAACGTTTCAGATGAGACGGATGGAAATATTAGAGTGAATACCTTTACAATTGATGATAGAGGGAGGGTAGACGGAGGAACTGTTATAGTGCTTTTAAAGGGTTCCTCCGTCTACCCTTTAAAAGCACCAGGAGTACGTCTACGGTAGAAGAATGGGTAAAGAATGCACATGTTATTTACTCAATAACTGACTCGGCTACTTTGCTCTGAAAAGTGAAAAAGTCCCCGCTCTGAAATGTCTAAAAGTATGCAAAGTATGAATGGAAATGTACAACAGACAAAAAGGGTCAATCAGAGGAAGAAAATAATCATGACACTTGAAACTCTGGTACTGGCATTGAAAATTGAATTATAGCAAACACTATAGAGGCAAAGTTAACGTTTAATATTTTTATTATACTTTTCTTTTTTAAAGTTGGAATGCATGAACAGTCCAATAGAGGAATGTTTAAACAGCTGTTTCTAAGTTAAACCACTAGACTATTAATGCATTCCAACTTTTAAAAAAAGTATAATAAAAATAATGAAGTTTAACTTCTCTACTGTATATAATTCAGTTTTCAGTGCCTTTACCAGAGTTCAAAGCATTAAGATTCTTTTTTCCAATGATGTAACCCTTTTGTATGTTGTCTCTTATTATGCTTTTTGTTTCATTTCCATTGGTATATTATATACAGTATATATATGTGAAATTTCCCTGTGTGGGACTAATAAAGTTGTATCTACATATATACAGATAGATAGATAAAACTCATATACACATCAAGATGTCATCTTTATGTGTTGCGCATTTAGGCTGAAAACAGACAAAGAAATCATATCCAAATGATGCAGAATAGAAATGACCAATTCCACCAGATGCAATATAACTATTTTTTAACCTGGTTCTAGAACACAATCTATAGTAAGTAAAAGTAAGGAGTTAACGGACACCTGAAAACTTCAGTACACCGCTGGTGTTTTTTTCCTTACTTCATTATTCCCCACTTGTGTCCTGTGAGCACAGAGCAGTTAGTGTGGACATGTAACAGCCTATTACGCCTCAGTGTATGCGGTTTGGAACGTCAGCATCGAATAAAGCATGTTAAGCAGCTCTATAGGAGGGGGGAGGGGCCATGAAGAGCATTGAACTGAATCTGCTGTCAGCGGACAGATAAAGACACAATCAGCAGTGTGTGTGTGTGCGTGTGTGTGTGTGAGTGTGTGTTTGTTCACTGGGCACCAGTAGATGGTCAGGTGGTCCTCGGTACTTTCCAATCGAGCGTCTCAGCACCCTGCTCACCACCCTGATGCCATTGTGAGATGCAGAAGCTGCATGACTGATGCAACAAAAGAGGAGACATTGATCTTCCCAGACAAGCTCAACTCACGTTGCACGGTGTTGTGAGCTAAAGGAAATGAGCTGATCCTCTCGAACAGACCGAAACTAAGCTTTGCCTTTTTCTAAAAAAAAAAAAGAAAAAAAAAGAAAAACATAGCAGTGCTTAATCCACAGCTCCAGGAGCAGGGAAACCTCCACAACAGCATACATTCATTGGTGGAGTCTGCGTAAGATCAAAAGACTAGTTTTTAAAATCGATACTAATAAAGAAAATCGCAAAGTCCAAAGCTACAAACACAAATCTCAAAATTGAATGTTTTGCTTGAAGGAAAAAGAAAGTGTGACCCGAGCCTCTGGCGGAGCCCTGACAGATGTGGCATCTCTAGTGCACCCTTGAGGTCGGTACTTCAGCTCACTTATCACAGCTTAATTCGATTGCTCCAATAAAACAATCCAGCTGCATAAACATGTTACAGAACGTGTGAAATCTAAAACAGAGAGCATCTTTAATGCTCCCCGGATAATGCAGCCCCACTACGAGGGCCAATAAATCACGATGCAGTGATTTAAGAGCTCGCCGTGTGTCACGTTGTCGAGTGGCACCAAGCTGGGCCGAGGTGTTGCTTTCCACTCTCCCAAATGGCAGGAGGGGAAGGGGAGGCCCATTTGGGGCTGCGACAGTGTGATTCGGCAGTAAAGGCCGGGGCTTCGACACCTGTGTGTGACGCAGGGGAGGCAGTGGGTGAGTCGGCCAGCTGTGCTCTCTTGTGGTCGCTCCGGGGATCGCCTGGAAAATGTCAGGTCCAAAATCCCTGTTCCGAACCACTAAAGTCACTGTGTCTCTTTCTAATTCTCTAAGCTGATAATAATTTTAAAAATTAAATAACAAGAATGCTTTACTAGTCCTGAAGAACATATGTGGCTTGCTCAGTCCTGATTTAGTTTGTTTGTTACATTGATGCTGATGTAGGATTGTTTTTCGAACGCTTGTACTTAACGAGTAAAACTTCTTTTTTTTTTAGATGAGGTCACAGAACGAACCCTCCAGCCAGTATATCGGGCGTGTGTATGTGTGTGTGTGTGTGTGTGTGTATGTGTGAGGGGGTGTGGGGCTCGTTGGTTCCTCAGTGCTGTGAGATGTAATTGCTCACTAAATAACCATCTCTCATGGGTGGCCGGGCTGCCATTCAGCACGGGTCTGCTCAGTGTCCTGTCCGGCTCCGAGGCCGCTCCGACACGTACAGTGGCTTTCCTCCGTCTCCCAGGAAGGCTCCACAAGCGCTTCATCAAAGTTGATTGCTGGAGACAATCAATCCCCAGTGATACATCCACCTGACGTGAAGCAGAAATATGTCCTGTACACTCACTTGGAAGGGAAACCAGGGGGAGTGGAGGGGTTCTGGTGGTGGTGGAGGGTAGGGAAGGGGTGGG
>JAPTHA010000018.1:25875293-25887230 GCA_029814585.1 Gymnapogon annona | reverse complement strand
CCCATCCCCCCACACACCTTCTCACACAGATATAGACACAAGCCAGAGTGGCTCCTCTCTCTCTCTCTTTCGCTCGTCCAGCTCTGTGTTCTCAGGCGCCTTCCATCAGAGGCCACCTTTAATCTGCTGCTCATTAAGAGCACTTCATAAAATTGTCAGTAACGATAAGGAGCAGAGGGCCGGCTACAAAAACAGAAAGTCCCGTAGAGCGCTGAATTAGTTTTTAAATTTATAGGGGCCACTGAAGTGGGGCACCCTAAATCAGAGGAGCCCCCTGACAGCCTCAACAGTCCCAGCAAGAATGCAGACCATGGGTAGCTTTATGCACGGCGTAACCCCTCTCACAAGACGCCGCTAAAGGAGGACGGATGAAGCAGGAGAACAGTGGAGCGGGCCGCCACCTAAATCACCGGCAGAAAAGGACAACTGTCAGCCGCCGCTTGGCTCAGCCCTCTCTCTGGGCTCGGACTGGTGTTAGACTTTTGTCTCCTTCCATTGAGGGAGTTGATTAAGATGACAGGACCGGGTTGTAAATCAACTCGCAAGGTTTCTTAAAATTGCTTTTAGGATCATTTGGAAGAGGGGCGAAGAATACAAGGATGGAAAACAACAAGTGCATTTTCAAATGACTGATTGTTGTTTTCTTTGCCATTCCCTGCGGGGTTGTTACTATCACTTCATATGACGGTTTCGTGTTTATAAAAAAAAAAATAGATAAATATCTCCAATACTTTAGAACTTCCAAGAGTCCAGGGACCGAGGAGTTGATGACAAGGTTTTTAAAATAAACATTTTTATGTATCTTTTCTTGTTGTAAATGGACTGAAAAAAAATCAATAAAAAAAACAAAACAAAACAAAACAGAACGACAAACGATGCTCAGCGTGTACAAGGAGGCCGGTGTGGATGAGAGTGAAGCATGTAGGTCAAAGCTTCCAAACAGACTGCATGGGCCAAAGCAGCTGCAAACATTTAGCAACTCCCATGCTTTTCTGCAAAAGCTGTCAGTGGGGATAATAAAAAGATGAGGCACATTGTATGCAGCCATGTTTTTCCACAGTCTATTTCAAATCAGATGCTAATTCACGCATCGGTTAATTTAAACAGACTTTAACAGACGTCCGAGCGGCGTACAAGTATCATATATATTCACTGTAATAAACGCAAGAATATGAATTGACTTTCTTGTGTTACCTAAACTTCTTTTTTGTTTTTGTGATAATTCATTCTTTAGGAGTGAGCTCTAATGGGAAGTGAGAAATGCCAAAAAAAAAAAAAAAACTTTGTGCAGTCGGTAAAAACATCTGTTTGGCCACTTGCTTCTTATGCTTACGCCTGAAAGAGTATGTAATGGTACTCAGCTCTCTCTCACAGATTTTATTTTTTTTTAAGAGTGGGAATAAAGAGGGGAGGTGGGGGGCAACTTTGGTTTGGCGGTGGGAGGGGGGTTGCTGCAAAGAGTGTGTTTGAGGGTTTATATATGTGTGTGTTTATACACAACATGCCAAGATTCCACAGACGAATCCTGACGCGGGCACCTGCGACTCTGGTCTGCTCAGGAAGTTTCATATCCTCCTGCTATCACAGGACCTTTATTTCCTCTGTGTTCCTGGAAAGGTTTCAAAAGTCTTATAATTACTACTGTTACAAGTGAGCTGAGAGCATGTGAAAGTGGAGACCAGCTGGTGTTTTTTTTTTGTTTTTGTTTTTTTCTTCTCCACATGTCTGACACCGCAGAGTCCTGGTTGTTTTTCACTCACACATCCGCAGACAATGCCACCCTGCGCTCACAGGGCTTGGCAAAGGGGCGACCTCGCTGTCACTGACAGGCAAACGTCTTTGTCTGGTCGGTGTGTGTGGCCGAGCGGTTAGTGCCGACTCTCAAGTAATATGAGAATCCATAAATGTGATATGGAACTGTGATTTTTAAAAAAAATCTTCTTATTGGGTTTTTCTCTCTGTGTGATGCACTCTATAAATGCTTAGTCAGAAACCACATCTCGTCACACGATGTTTAGATGTAAAGGCTTTGTCGGGCTTATACAATGCTAATTACTTAAGGCCTATTGAAAACCCCAAAGCCTTCATTTGATTTTGTAACGGCCTTTATCGCTGCTGCGCAACTGTTTGACAGATTCCGACACACGCGGGCAAATATTTAACTCAGTGAATCTAAAATGGATTCGGTTCACCCAAACACAGCCTCCCTTTTCAGTTACATGGGAAAAGCAAAAATGTCCTTCATAAAAAATATATATATATCTGGTACACAAAGCAGAATTTAACCTAAACTCTTGATGAAGTGTTAAAAAGTATAAGGGATGTAAAAGCCTTGAATCAACAACAAAACTGTCACCTCTTACTGCCCCCCCCCTCGGCTAAACTGATGTAAGGTTTCCTGTGTTCTTATCGGTTCGCTAAATTTAAAAGCCTAAAGAACATTGTAAGTTGTTTTACTCGTGGGATTAGCGGACAAAGAGGAAGAACTTTTTTACAGAAATATGAGGCATTTTTTTTCACGGAAAAACAAACACTGAGGGGAGCTCCTCTGTCTGTGCCGCGGAGAAAGAGCCTATTCATGCAGATTTATGAAGCCCAGGCTTTTTCATAATGACACCGTAAGGATTTACACGTTCCTTGTCAAGAGGGCTGCGGACTCCGGGTACGGGAAGTTAACAGGGTAACCTCCCTGTCACTGCTCTTCCTTAAACAGTGATTAAGAGACAGGGGACACCATGTTGACGTGTGTGCTAAGTTGATAATTTACACTCGCTGCACAAGTAAGCATTTCACACCAACGGACATATTAATGGCGGCGCACACTTAGCCTGTCACAATCAAAGAGATGTGTTTTAGAGAGTACGTGGCCATGTGTGTGTGTGAGTGGGGAGATTGTGTAAGCAAAGGCAAAGGGAAGGGTGTGTGTGAGGTAAGGAGGGGGGAGGGATTTCTCGCTGCGCTTGTTGTGATAAATCATTTAGTTGCACAGTATCCCCTAACTTAGGCTCTGTTTGATGTTGATCGCAGTAAGATGGTGGTTTTGAAGTGAAAAACTCCAGAACTGCGGGTCAGACTCTGGCGAGGCAGGGCCACTAACCCACACAGTGAGACAGGGTCATAATTTACACCCTGCTGGACAGCACCTAGCATCGGGGAGCCCCCAGCCTCCATCTGTACTATCTCAATCAGTGACAGATTGATGGAGCCTCTTATTCATCCAAACTGAGGAGACGTCTGTGCAGAGACTACCCCACAAACGCAAACGGCTCTTCACTGGACAGGTTTCTGCAGGCTCCTACGGTGAAAGTGCACCAACGCCGCCACGGCCACTGCGACAGTGCAGATTTATAACTGTGTAACTGACAGCTCCGACTATTTTTTTAATATGAGATATTAAAACAAGGGCATCAAATTCAGTCTTTTTTCACTCAATGTCTGTGTGTCCTCTATTACCGAAAGTGCTAAAAAGTACAATAATACCCAATTAGTCCTTTGTAACTTGTGTTCTCACACTTCTTAACCTTTTCATGCTTAAATGATGATAACCGACTTCAGGATTTTTTTGGCAGCTGGTACATGAAGACTCATTCATATAAAAGAAAACAACATTTTAATAAAAACTGTCCTCTGTAGTGACCACTGTACATGAAAGGGTTAAAATTTGCAGAAGATTTTATAATAATATCAGATAAGTGTCACAACTTATACACTCAGCAAATTGGTAGAGGTTTTTTTTTTTTTTTACGTTCTTGTAAAATTTGTCCCACTAAGTGTCTGGTTTAACAACTCATTATCACTGGATGGTGTGAAAAACCACAAAGACTGAAAGTTTCACCCGCACTCAGAGTGGCAAAAAGTTCCCTCTGCTTTTCTTTTCTTTTTTTTATTCATAAAACAAAGTCTGTCTTCTTCCACGACTGAAAAACACCAATAAATAGTTATCATGACGCTCTTATTTATGGCTTCCTCCGTGTACAACCTTTCAACTGTTTCTGTCTTGTGTCCCAGCTGTTGGAGTCTTCCACTCGGAGAACCGTGGGGGTAGTGGACGCAGCAGCACAGATAAAGACGAAGAGAATGGGACGCGTTAAAACTACCACTTTTACTAAGAGCCGTACCGGCGGATTATTCCAAAGATATCAGCTCTAATCAGCTTGAATTTGCGGTTGAACAGTTCATGACTGGGTGAAAAGGACAAGGGCCAAACCTTGATTGCGGCAGTGCTTTTATCGCTTGTAACAGACACAAACTTGTTAAGTAGTGATATTATATCACTTCTATCTGTGCCTCCAGGGACACTCAGGTGCAATAACTGCAGCGAACAGGAAAGAATACTCTTTTTTTTCCCTTTTGCACCAATCACAGTTACTTAATGGATGAATTTTGGTGAAAAAACCCCCCCACTTTTCATCATTTATTCTATGCAATTGTTTTAATCCTGTGAATAAACACAATGTCAGTGTGATTGTGCGGCAGCGTCCCCAATGTTCTGCAGGACAGACAACAGAGTGGAGTGTTTCCACTGCAGGCAGTAGGGTGGAGAACAGGAACAGGGTGTGAGGAGAGCCCACGCCAGGGGTGCCCATAAATCAGGGCCCTTCTGCCCCCTATGTCCACCAAACCAACAGGGACTGGATGATCCAAATTCCTTGGGGTTAATTCACCAAGTCGCTCACTAAATTTCCTCCTGTACACCGTCTTGTCTTTAACTGCCCAGCGAGGGAATGGGGAAGTGTATGACACAACGCAGCCAACACAACACGTACCATCCACACTACTGCTCCCCTTTGCCGTGACCTTTGCACCTAAAACACTGCGGTATGCACTAACGTGGAGCAATTAAAAGAACCGAATGAACTTACACCACTATCATTAATCTCTGTTCATACCAAACGTGCCCTTTAATCTCGTCGTCATAAAAACAGCCGCTTCTGCAGCTGAAACGCTCCACAGAGCTGCACAGACCCGAGCGAAATCACTGTCAACATAAAGAGGACAAAACCTGCTCTGTTATTAAACTGTTGATCTAAATCCACTTCAAAGTGCCCCGGTGTGTGCACAATATACACAGAAAAAAAAACAAAGCAAAAAAAAAACTATAATACAATCCTTGAGCGATGTTATCAAACACAGAAAAAAAAGATTAATCAAAGTAATGTTTTGAGCAGGTCAGGAGTCAATCTCAGCATAAAGACTGACAATCTTTAACAACTGATGAGGAATGAATTATGTAACAGTATATTTATTGTGGTTAACTTATCAGACGGTGTATAGAGCTTGTGTCCACGTTCGCCAGCTCTGATTTAATCCAGATGTTTTAATTAACGTCTCCCTGAAAGTAGGTTTCTTTAGTCATATTCACAGGATTTGTGTCATGACTCAACTAAAGGTCTTTGTTTGACTCAGGCTGCTTCGTCCAGCTGTTTCTGCATCCCTTTTTCTCCCACACACACACACGCTGAGTAGATAACCGGTTGTGAGCACATCCAGGATCCCCTTCGATAGCAAGTCACTATACTTCTCACATCTAGCACTTCAGTCAAAGAACCAACTTTGCATTCGCAGTTATATAATAATGACACAATGTCTGATTTCGATTACTGGTAATTTTTTGGACTCAGCTGACCCGAGTGTGTTGTCACACTTTTCCTACAAATTGTTGAGACCAATGATGTCATTAAAACAAAAAATATTAAGGCCAGGCTGAAAGGATTTGTGCAGTTTTTTGTTTTAAAAGAAATCTGCATTTAGGTCTAATAGAAATTTGGTGATGTGTTCAACCACAAAAATACTACTGAAGTAAAATTAAATAATTACCATGCTTATAAAACAAAAACGTTTTATGCCAGAAACATTCCAGTCTTTCAGTGGTGCAAATATACTGTAGTTAATATCCCGTAACAGAATTAAGGAGATTTGAAAAGAGCTATTATTAGTCATTCATGCAACCTGGAGTCGTGCAGGCGTGTTTTCCATTAAAACACATTTAAATGAAATAAAAAAATATATCTATGGGAATGAGAGCAATAACTATAATACATCCAGGTAACAATTAAACTATCGTAATTTCTGAAAACATGCAACAGTAAGCCATTTTAACTTATAAAATGTGATTTTACAGCATGTTTTACTGGCTCAACCCAAGTGCAAAACTAGTTACCATCTGACTCATCTGCACTGGTATAAACCTGAGGTGCGTTCAAGGACGTGCTGGCGTACAAATCACAAATCTAAAGACAAAACAAACAAACAATTTATCAATTAATAAAGCTTTTCCGTTAATAATTTTAATTAAATATATTTATGAATGCTTACGAGGATTTGGTTTTTTATTGGTTTTTTTTCCTCCACATTTGTTTTAATGGATTATTATTTTATGGCTAATGTTTGTGCTGATGTGAAGCTGAGCTGCAGCGATGCACGTGGAAGCAGAAACAAAAACCCATCGAGACGTTAAAAAAATTGCCGTCGTCAGCTTTTCAGATCTGGAAAAAAAAGTTTTGTTCGGGGGTGGGGGGGGGAAGCAAAACTTGATCGCCGCCGCCGGTTTCAGCTTCAGCTCCGCCACGGTTTAGTCGTGAAGCGACACACAGCTGCTGACACACACACTCGCGTGCAGTTGTGGCGGAGAGTTGTTTCTATAAGTTTTAGTGAAGCAAAGTACAGACTCAACTATACGGAAAACACACACACGCACACACTAACACTGACGCGTAAAAAAGAAGCGGAGTTTGGCGCGCGCGCTCAGGCTGTGGCTGCGAGTGCGGAGCGGAGCGGAACAGACCTTGGTGTACTTGATCTCCGGGTTGGGCACCGGTGATGGCATCAGCTGGAGGGATGCCATGAGAGCAGCGGGGTCGCTCTTCACCTCTCCTGGGATCTCGATCTTGCTGGAAGTCATCACGGTCCGTGTCTCCTCTGGTTCCGCTGCGCTCCGGCTGGGCTTTTTCTTTTTTTTTTTGGAGCAGACTTGTGTTTAGGACTTTGGGTTCCTTCCTGGGTTTATAGCCAGGTGTCAGCCGCGGTTCATTTTCATTGGGCAAAGAAAAGGGCCGCCCTTTAGGAAATTAAATTCACGCATTTACATACACGACATCAGCCGTGCCTGTTGAGGAGGAGAAACACGTCCACCCCACCCACCTCACTCTTGGTACACACACACACACACACACACACTCACGCAAACACACACACACTCACTTTCCACCGCTTTCACTCATCGACAAGTTGAAGGGTTTTTTTTCAACTTAGGACTTTCCCGTTGACAAACAACACTTCATGCGTACATTGTCACCCAATCATGAGTTCCCGACTCAAGGATAAAAATAACTATTTCCTAGTAGCCACTACTAGTGAATCTACAAGAAACTCAGCTCAAACTGTCAAAGTGTGTTAAAACACTGACAGAACTTAATCACTAAGAATTATATTGATAGAAAATGGAAATTAGGCCCCGCCCCTTTCCAATCAAGATGTGATTGAAGAAGTCAACAGTTGTGTGAAATAACCTACTGGATGAAAAAAAGAAGTAGAATGTTTTGTAAGATATGGAACCATTTATAAACTACATGGAAAATGTACCAGTACACCACATTGGTTCAGCTCTATAAACCCGAGCAGGGCTTGTAGGACTTATGAGGTCAGAGGTCAACATAAGTCTCTATGTGACTTATGCGGTTCACTTATTCATGTGTTTTTTCTTGTTTTTCGTCTGTTGTCTGTTGTCTCTGATCCTGTTATTATGGGTTGTGAATGTTATTTCATTATTGTACCTAAAGAAAAATAAAATAAAGCTATTTCCACCTCACATTCCAACCTTTTTTCCCCTCAGCTCAGCTCTGTCTGCCTCCCCTCTGCTCTATGATGTTATTTAAATGTGAGCAAGGTGTGTGTGTGTGTGAGAGAGAGAGAGAGAGTGTGTGAGAGTGTGTGCGAGTGTGTGTGTGTGTGGGGGGGGGGAGTGCTACTATACTTGCTGGGGTGTTGTTGGCAAGAGATTTGTCCTGCAGGTGATAATTCCTTCCAGCGCCTCCTTTTAACCCCCCCCCCCTCCACACACACACACACACACACACACCTCAATAAACATCCACACCAATTAGCTGCGAGTCTTAGAAAAAGAAAAAAAAAACAGAGGAATTAATTGCAAACATGCATGAAGGCATCTGCATACCCTCACACATTCATGAGCTGTGTCAGGTAAAGAGCCAGCCACGCATCAGTGTGTATTATTCTGTGGATTCCACTTTTGTGACTAAATTTTTTGAAAGAAAATAAAGGAGATTAAATGAGTGGAGGGGATGGAGGGGGGGATGCAACGTCTCTCTGGTCAGTGGGGTCAGTATTGGTTTTTTGACGCATGCTCAGATCTATTGATATCCTCAGAAATAATCGTGTCAGGCATCATCCAGCGGAACGGCCTTCACAATGTTAGTTCTCATCATCGGAGGCTCTTGACAGGACAAAGGAGTGCGCAGAGACAGATGCACACCCATCATTTGCAAATCCCCCCGGAGGATGCTTTTTCTCCATCAGCACATCAGGCTTTTTTTTTTTTTTTTTTTTCACAGCATGGGCGACACTCTGAAAGTGTCTGTTTCACATCAAAGAAGGACGGGGGCCCGAAACAGTGACATTGATGAATGCATTGAAAACATCCCATCGTGCAGCCTGTCGCCTCACCTTTTCACAAAGCCCAGTGAACGGAAGATAAGGCGGACATACTGGGACGCGCACAAACAAACTTCAGCCGCCGCCACTTCAAACGTATTCATAGAGCTCCCTCTGTCGGATGAAGCGTTCCACGGACATGGCGTTCACACACGCACACGCACACACACACACATCCACACGACACACCACGAAAGATATGAAAAAGAAGCAGAAAAAAAAAAGACTTAAAAAACAACCAACAACCAGCATCACCGGACAAGGAAACTGTTTGACCAATTTAAAGTTCATAAATGTACGTGTTTATCGTTTTCAAGAGTACACGTGGCCACGTTAAGCAGATATTCTGTCGTTACTTCACACTTAGACATTTAAATCTCTACATGATGATGCAGAAGCCTTAATAAGTCAAGGGTAATGTAAGTTTCATTTGCTCATCTGGAATTATTCCTTAATGAAAATTAAATTTAACCTCAGAGGAAATATTTAATAAATTTTCAACCTAATCATATCAGTGTGTGGAAATAATTAATATAATAATGCAATGTCTCAGCTATTCATCTTCATCATCATCATCAGATATGACCCATTTGGACATTCGGTCATTTTACGCAACATTGATTCGTGAGTAATGGCAGTTGTAGATTTTTTCAAAATATTTTGTTGGGAAAAGTCACGTTTTCATTCAAGTTTTCTCTGTTTTGATAAATTGATCTTTCAATTTACTGTAAGAATTTATGAACATCCACACAATTAATTAATCAAACATAACAAACTGAACGCGGAGGATAATATTGTTATAAATGGCGATGGGTCACTTGAGAAATGCTCAACATACAGTAGAAAAAAATATTTTGGAAGTCGACACAACTATTTATAGGTCCAAATCATGTTGCCTTTGGTGATTTGATAAATTAACCTTTCAATTTACTTTAATCATTTATGCACATCTACGCGGTTAATAAATCAAACATAAACTATCCGATTTGCATTGAAAATGCAATACGCGGAGGATAATATCGTAATAAATGGCGATGAATCACTTGAGAAAGGTTCAGTATAGAGGAAATTATTTTGGAATTCCACACAAAAGTATTTCTAGGTCTGGATCATGATACAGAATACATCGATTAATGTATTAGGCAAAGTAATTTGTTTGATGATAATTATTAAATAATTGATTACAATAGTATACAGTAAATATTGGGTTATAAAAGTTGAATAAAATAAAAAATATATAAGAAATAAAGGAGCGCGGCTTGGGTCCGGTGTGAGGGCTCTGCGTGCTGTGATGATGTGCAGCTCTCACGGTGCCGGTTGTCGTGCACGTGGACCCCTTGTGGCCGTGGAGGGAACGTGTGCGAGCAGAGGCTTAACGTGCCGCGGGGCTGTGTGTGTGTGTGTGTGGGAAGCCTGCACCGACAATTACACACACACTCACTCAGAGTTGATAGCTGTTTGTTCTTGCTTCGGAAGAGAAAGACATCAAGCATCCGCAGATGGAAAGTGAGAGCAGGAGGAAAATGAAGGAGAGATTCGGCCTGAGGCGGGACATCTTCAAGGAGTTCCTGGCGGAGTTTCTGGGGATATTTGTCCTAATAGTGAGTACCTCCCTCTGCACCTGTCATGCAGCTTAAACAGCCGCTTTACAGCTTTGGACCGGTATGCTAATAAGGTGTCAGACCGAGTCTCCGCAGGGACCGTGACTGACTGTCTCATACAGGTCTTTATTAGCACATATGATGCTCTGACTTCCTCTTTGATGTTCTCATCCATCATTTGCTCCTCACACACTGACTATACACACACCACAACAAGAGGAGGACACACTCTTGCGTTGACTCCACATGCATCTGAGATTTTGTAATTACCCCTAAGAGTCCTGCATTCTGTGTGTTGTGTGTGCGTTTATGCTGATGACTGGATGGTGTTTACACTTGTTTTCTTTAGTCTTGTTTTGAAAACCTTGCACCCCCCACTCCTTTTTTTCATCCTCCAGCTCCACCTGTCACCTCCCTGAGTCCACTTTAATGACTGCGATGTCACATCAGAGGGAGGATGCAGCCTCCGACCAAAGCCCTCTTTAGTTTTGGATGACTGGCTCTCCAAACCTTGTGTTTGAATTACTTCTGCCTTTTACCTAATAAGTGGGGGATTAATTATTTTCCCATCCATGAGTTGGACAAATTGTCTGTGGCAGTCGGAGGCTGTTGTCGGACAAGAGGGCTAGTGTTAATGGTGGGTATAATTGGAATAATTAAAAACAATGAGCCTTTCTACCTCCACCCTTTTGTGTTTTTGTTCTTGTCTGTGTCCCAGCTCTTTGGATGTGGTTCAGTGGCCCAGACAGTGCTGAGCAGAGGGGCTCTCGGGGAGCCCTTGACCATCCACATTGGTTTCACCCTGGGAGTCATGATGGCCGTCTACATGGCAGGGGGAGTGTCAGGTAAAAACAGCTCACGCTTCAGCTTCAGCTGCAGCTTCATCCTCCTTGCAGTTCACCTCCATCCTGCACGAATGCTTACACAAATGCAGCTGATTAAGACTGTCCCCTCTGTGGTATTTAATCATTTAAAAAAAGGTAATTAATCAAACCGAAATAGAACAAAAGGATAAATACAAAGTTCACCCATCAGTGTCGGACATTGGAGTTCACGCACTGAAGAGCAGAACATCATCTTCATCAGAGTCGACTCAGTGTCATCTACATCAAAGCTAAATATTCCTTCCCCATCATTGTACTGGACCGAATGTTACTTGCACTGACGCACAGTGAAAGTAACAGCTTAATACTTTCAAGTTTTAATTCGTCACATGCACATACAGGAAGGAGGTGAAGTGCAGACAGACATGCTCCCGAGGCTGCGCTAACCCATTCTTTCCGATGCAAGAATGCTGTTACATAATGGAGAATAATGGCAATAGTCAACCCAAGCGTCAAAGAAGCGCTATTCCGTGATGCATTCTGCATGTTATAGGAGTAATGGAGGTGTGGCGTCCTGGTTTTCCAAATGGTGTCAGGTGCATTCCTTAAGGATTAGTGGAAGAGGAGCCCACTGTGCTTTGCCGGTAATGACGGGGATAAGAGGGAAACGTGAAAATGTCACAGTACTTTACATGAGCTGAATCGGTGAGAGTCCATTAATCACTCATCAAAAGAGTCATTATGTCACGGTCCATCTGTGGGTTAGGCTTCACCAGATGACTCTCGTTACTCCTGGGAACAGGACACCCCCCCACCCCACCCTACCCCCGAGACCCTTGGTG
>JAPTHA010000018.1:25841666-25853842 GCA_029814585.1 Gymnapogon annona | reverse complement strand
ATATATATAGCGCTCAGTGTGTGGCTGAACCTCTCCTCCTCCCATTCATACCTTTGCTCTTTCACAATACACGTGATTTACACAGTCCGGCCCCCAGCCAATCAGGAAACGACTAAATAATCCATATCCATAAAACCATTGTCCCATGTGTCCCCTCTCCCTCAGGACAGTCCAGTTAAAATGTTTTTCCCACTTTGATTCCGATCGTGACCTTCTTGAAAACCTCCTGTGCTCACAGACTCAAGGATCAGGGCTCCAGTAGTTCTAACCCTGTTGTCCTCACCTGTGGTGGACGGATTGGTCTGAAGGACTAACGGCGCTGGACCATCCAAGGATCTGACATGTCTGTGGTGAAGATCCTCTGCTGTTTGCTGTTGACGTATCACTTCATTGAGGGCAAGAAAAGTAAAGGACATGGGACAGGTGAGGGAAATGTCATGTTTAACCCTAAACCCCAAACCTGTTTTAAATACATTTATGAATAAATGGACGTAAAAACAAATCTATCGCTTATCATATATCATCCATTTTTGGGGGATCGGGGTGGGTGGGTTTGTGTGGAGTGGTTGCATATGGTCTGAGTACCGACTGAAGTCCACAGTTCAAAAAGTAAAATTATGTAATTGACAACACCACTGTGCACCATGTTTCCAGTTCATATTTCGTACCTTAACTGAGCGACTGTGTACGGAAACAGCTGATATTCACACTCACCTGGTTTAGCATTTACCTTTAGACTCATCACGCAAAAAGTGTGAGTCACGGATTCACAAAACATCCCAAAGTAATGGATAAAGACTTGAAACAACATGTATAAGTTTTTGTTTTAACCCTTTCATACATACTGATCATACATACAGACTCATGATCATGAAGATCATGATCATGAGTCTTGACAAATCTTGAAGTAATTTATCATCATTCATACATGAAAGGGTTCTTTGTTATTTGTATCATTATGACTCCATATAGATTTAATTTGTTATTAACAAAGATCAAGCTATATGTTGCATTGCAAACTTGAAGAGGGAGTTGGATTATATAAGTTTATTTTCTTCCCAACTTCTTTTCGAGCGACACATATGATTTATTTGTTATGACTAAGTACATGTATGACATGTATGACATTTGTTATGACTAAGTACATGTACTTATACGTATAGAAGAGTATACATAGAGTATACGTATACGTATACTCTATGTATTAGCTCTATGTATATGCTCTAGGCAGCTGGATAGCTCAGTGGGTAAGGCACCATGGTGCATAGGGGACCTGGGTTCGATCCCCGGATGAGCATCCAGAGGGGGTCCCTTCACACTACTGCCTACAACTGTAGCCTCAATGTCATTGTGCCGACCCCAAGGCTGGAAAAATACAATGGTATTTATCAGTACTATAATATAGTTGTGTCAGGAAGGGCATCCGACGTATAAACTCCTGCCAAATCAGCTGGATTTGCTGTGGCGACCCCGGAAGGGAAATAGCTGAAAGAACTCATCATTTCTTAGCTTATGTTCTACTGCTGGTTCCTTGTATGTATAAAACTATGTTTTTTGTTTGTTTTTCTATTGCTTGAAATAAACACGAAAAAGACAAACAAACAAAATCTACTGAACCACACCATGTTTGAGCAGATTTCTTAGCATCCGTTTCCATTGGTTTGAGTAGCATGACGCGGCAAAAATAGAATATAGAAAATCTGGATCAAGAGTAAAGAATGCCTTGAAATGCTTTAGAAAACCCTTAAATTAAACCATTAAACACACACATATAAGCCTCAGAATACAGAATAAAACCCACCACCAGATTATTTTTTTATATACACCTTTGGGATGTTTGTTGTGCAATACAAGATTTACAAAGGATCATTTAATTGCATTGGTCTTTCGTTAGTCACATTGATTTTAATTGTTGTTCGTGTTCATATGGATACACGGTCATAACAGTGCGAGGCGTGCAAGGATTTAACGAGCGGAGAGCACACGGATGATGGATGATAGATGGATGATTAGTGTTTCCACTGCTGAAGTGTTTTCATCGCGGGCTTCATATCAGCAAACCGGGGAGTGAAGAACATGGCAGCCATATCAAAGTGTGCTCAGGAGGTTTGGGGCTTCTTCTGTTATTACCATCAGAACTTTAAAACAATAAATGACTGACACGAGTCAGGGAGAAACCACAAAGGAAACATAGTGATGTATTTGTTTGGAGAAGGATCTGTGGTGTTTGTGGTGGGAGGTTTCAGCGCGGTGTGTTTAAACATGTTAAAGGGAGGAGGAGTTTGTGTACGAAAAGTCTGGCGCACTGACTTATGGGGACGCCAAATAGGACTGACGTGACGTGGAAGCACAGCAAAGTACATCTACGAAGGACGTGGGTCATCTCACATGGACTGCAACATGAAAAGGATTGAATTTGTTACCCTTGAATCTCAACTCAGTTACATCAATACAGGGATTTGAATATTTTCTCTGCTGTCAAACTAGCGTATACACACAAATCTTTTAGTAATTATTCACCATAAAATAAACAGGCGCGATACCTTGGCGCACTCACATATACAGAGTTATCATCCAGTGCAAACAGATGACTTTTTTGCTGTTTGATATTTTTTCTGACCACAGTCAACGTAGAGCACGGGCCCGTCCCGCAGGTTCAAGAGCACTACGTCAGCAGTTCAGTCTTCGGCCTGTTTTTACAAGGTGAGGACACCTGCACGCTGGACCCTCTGCAGCTGCACACGCTGACCTCCTGCGGCTTCAACAGCAGTAATCCCCTCATCATCATCACTCACGGGTGGTCGGTAGGTCACCTCACACTGATCTTCCACTTCACCGAGCTCTACCAGTGGATACAAAACACCAAGCTTGACCGAAAACGTAGAAACAGCTGCTGGCAGAGCTTTAGAAGTAAATGGTGCGTGGTGGTTGGAGGCAAAAAATACTGACAATGACAACACGAGGTGTGAACGTGGATTTAGATCATTGAATGGCACTGTGCAACTGCACAAATATCGTTTACTGACAAGAAATGTCTTTTTATTAGTATTTGAAAATGAATTTTAATGCCACGGAGTAAATGATCAGCACCAGTGTGTAAGGCCTTTTAATGCAGCTGCAGAACAGATGTCTCAGCTGAAGACAAACCACACATTTACATTTGTATGTTATGAATTTGCCCTCAGCATAAAAGTAGGCAACACTTCATCAATGTTTAGTCACTAATGTAGACAAATGGGCAATAAAAATGCAGGTTGGCTGTGTAGTTTACAAAATGCAGTGTTGTGTCAAAATGTGAAATTGTGAGAATTAATGAAAGAATGGCTTGAAATCCAAAGGAATGCTTGTCTCAAAGCTACTAGAGCTACTTGAAAGATTGTCTGCACATTAGAATACTATATGTAACTACAAGACTGAAGATTCGCATGTATTTAAACTTTGCAACAGCAAAGACATACCATAAAGAAAGATAAATTAGGTCAATGAAAAGTATTACAGAGTGATGTGTTTTTGTCCAGGTTGTGCGCAATGTGTGACAAAGATTTATTTTACTTCAAATAAGTAGTAACATCAATATCAATATGAGCATCGGTATTGATATTGTTGGTATTGGTACAGGTTTTGGTACTAGTATTGGTATTGCTATTGGTATTGGCACTAGTATTTGTATTGGTATTGTTTCAAAGATTTCTGAGCAATGTTTTTTTGTCCAGGCTGTGCATAACGTGTGACATAAATTTATTTTATTTCAAGTAGCATCAGTATCAATACGAGCATCTGTATTGATATCATTGGTATTGGTAAAGGTATTGATACTGGTATTGGCATTGGAATTAGTATTGGTATTTGTATGGTATTGTATCAAAGATTTCTGAACAGCCACCCAGTAAAGTTCTTAACATCTTCTACAAAACAAAATGGAAATAGTATGTGTTCTAATCAGGAGTGGCTTTAGAGCAGAATAATCCAGAGTTCTGAACCATGGTTTTATGTGCACTAAGGTGGACGGTATGATGGAGAGTTGGGTTCTCAGATTAGCCTCGATCCTGAAGACGAGTATGATCAACATCAACGTGGTGATCACAGACTGGCTGACTCTGGCTCATCAACACTACCCCATCGCCGCCCAGAGCACCCGCACCGTCGGAAAAGACATCGCACACCTGCTGCTGCTGCTTAAAGTCAGCTTTAACCCTTTTTTTCACAATTATCATTACAATTTTTTCTTCAAATCTGATGAATAAATGTTAAATATAACCACAATAAATAGTACAAAGAGACAAATAGTACAAAGAGTTGATACACATTAGTAACATAATGGCTTTGTATAAGTAAAGTATGAAAACACTTCTTTTTACCTGAGCTCATTCTATAACTCATGAGCCAATAACTGTGTTACATCAATAACCATTTATTTATCATGAGTGACAGAGTTAATGAAGTTTAATGACGATCTTAGTGATGGTTTTATGAAGTGGTACGACATAAATAATCCTCTTACTTAATAGCACTTAATACATATTAGATATTCCCATGATCTATCCTTATGTAACAAAACTCAAAAGTACAAGTTTTAATGATGTCATCAGTGTGGTCCATCTAACTTAGACTATGTCCCCCCACGATGAAGGGAGGCTTTCCTCACAATTAACCTATTAGTAGTTTGACATTTAATGACTACTCTTGTTTTATTGTGTTGGTATCACCTTGTGAATCCAGCAAAACATGTAAACATTGAAAATCGTGTTCAAAAACACCTCCCTGACTGGCAATAAGTAGTGATTGTTGAGTTGCAAATGGTTATTTAAATTGAATTAGATTAGATAACTTTATTGTCCCACTCGGAAATGTCAAATTAACATGCATCATAATGACTCATATATAATAAATGTGAAACTAATGTACAAATAACTTGTTAGCAATAAACATGTCGATTAAACCTGTTAAACTTCTCAACAGGAACATTACCAGTTCTCACCTAAAAAGGCTCATCTGATTGGCTACAGTCTCGGGGCTCACATCTCTGGATTTGCAGGAAGCCACATGGAAAGTTCAGAGAAAATTGGAAGAATTACAGGTGAGTTTTTCTCCCCTTTGACAAAAACACATTTAAAGGGGTCTCAGGGTTAACATTCTCTTCAAACATCTGTCTGTGTATCTGTCCAGGTCTGGATCCTGCAGGGCCCCTCTTTGAAGGAATGTCCCCCACAGACCGACTGTCACCAGACGACGCCGACTTTGTGGACGCCATCCACACCTTCACCCATGAGCGCATGGGCCTCAGTGTGGGCATCAAACAAGCTGTGGGACATTTTGACTTCTACCCCAACGGAGGAGACTTCCAACCAGGATGTGACCTGAGTAACATCTACGAGCACCTAACGCAGTATGGACTCATCGGTATGACAACCAGCACTCAGACACAGATAGAACGAAACCAGGGGAAGATGAAACGTCAACAAATGCGTTTATAGTAATTATGATTAGCGTTGAAATAATGACTTTAACAACATTAACCATATGCAAGAGAAGACAGTCTTTCCGTAGGAAGACATTGTAGAGTAGAGTCAGGGTTATATAATAATGAGTTACATGAATAATCTGATAATATGAAAATGTAATGTGCACTCTTTGCACATTAAAAACTAGAGGAAACAAACACCCTTTGTAAGCTGTAAACTTTTTGAAGTCTGTAAAGGTAAGACTTAAAATGCTTTAACATGCCTTTTTTATATTATTAATTTTGCTGCTTAATTACCATAGAAATGAGATGAGTCAATTTAGGCCAATGTTCAGAGGTTTTTATTATGGAATTTTTCTGTACGAGTACCACAGAAGCATGATAGTACACTCCCAGCTAAAAGCAGTGTAAAATAAGGCCTAAAGATACATATGAAATAATTTCCAATTAGCTAACATATGTAAAAATAGTAATGGCAATAGTAAAATAGTAAAAGCAACAGTTCTTCAGATAAACTAAACTAAAATGCATGTGCCCAACAGTCCGATTGTGTTAGTGCTAGTGTTGCCTCCATGTTCATGGCTCTTACTGTCTGGGGCAAGAAGCTTTTTAACAGTTTGCTGTTAGAGGTAAACTTTACAATAATATTGGCATGACATACTAGGAACCAACAAAATGTTGACTTGAAAGTTACGAAACGTGTTCCTCTCCTGCACACAACAAGTCATCTTTTCTGCATTTCCATGGAATTGGTGAAGCTATCATTTCCTAAATATGCTTTAGAATAACAAGACTGTGCGGAGCAGAGTGATGAAGAGTGAAGGAACCATACTAGTCACCCACGTCATGAACTGCTACAGATAGATGTTTTCAATTTTCAGATCCAGTTTGCAAAAGCAAGCGTGTCCGATCAGTGGATCAGTGTGGGGGTGGAGAGAATACATAAATAACAGTTGCATTCTGTTTCAAACAAGATAATAATAATAATAATAATAATAATATGTTGTATAATGGAAATGCACTACTTGAAACACAGCATCCAACATTAAAAAGTGATGATGAAAAGATTAGATAAGACTTCGTTTCATGGGGATCCGTTGATCTCCTGCTCGTTGACAGTCCCTCAGATGAATGGAATTCTCTGGAGTCTAACTAACACAAGTGGCTCTGGGATTTATGGGGCTTCTCCATTCAAAACACATCCGCATAATGTGACAGTGGGAGCCACATTAAAGCATCCATCATCCTCGGAACTTAATGAGGAACATGTGCCTCCTTCCTCTGCTCCGTCCATCCCTCAGAGCTGAGGTGCCTCCAGGCAACAGACGACTCTTCAGAGCAGACCAGCGCACTCATAATGATACGCTTTAAGGAGGTCTGACAGAAGAACAGACTGATATTGGTATTGGTACTCTACTGGTATTAGTATTGTTATTTGCTATTGGTACTGATATTAGTGTTATTGGTACTGGTAGTATTAGTATTGGGGTTGGTGGTTTGATTCCCGCTCTCTCCTGATCATGAGCCGTTGTGTCCTTGGGCAAGACACTTCACCCACCTTGCCCATGATGACCCTGCGATGACCTGGCGACTTGTCCAGGGTCCCCCCCCGCCTTCGTCCTATGTGGCTGGGATAGGCTCCAGCGACCCTGCAAAGGATTCAGCGGGTGGGATGATGAATGAATGAATGAATGTATTGGTAATGTTATTGGTACTGGAATTGGTACTAATATTAGAATTGGTACTGACATTGTTATTGTATTGGTATTTGTACTGGTATTGGTATTGATATTGGTAGTTGGACTGTATAGGTAGGGGTATTAGTATTGTTATTGGTATTGGTATATTGGTACAGGTATTGGTACTAGTATTAGTACTGATTGTTATTGGTACTGGCATTGGCACTGATATTGGAATTGGTACTGACATTGGTATTGGTAATGGTACTGGTATTGGCATTAATATTGGAATTGGTACTGACACTGGTATTGTATTGATATTGGTAATGGTACTGGCATTGGTGCTGTATTGGTATTGGTACTTGTATTGGTATTGTTACTGGTACTAGTTTTAGTATTGGTATCAGGAATAGGCATTGGTATTAGTATAGGTATTGTATCAAAGATTTCTGAACACTTAACCAGTAAAGTTCGTAAAACCTTCTACAAAATAAGATGTAAACGGTATGTATTCCAGTCAGGGTTAACCCTCGTCATTCCAACCTTGGGACTAATGAACTGGTCAGACATTTTGATTGAGGTACATCTCAATGCACTGGAGCTTTTAAGAACATTACATGGACCAGACTGTTTTGGATGAAAGACGTGTCTGTGATTGTATATGTGACACGTGCGTGTTTCTTGTAGGTTTTGAGCAGACGGTGAAATGTGCTCACGAGCGCTCCGTCCATCTGTTCATCGACTCGATATTGAATAAGGACAAGCAGAGCATGGCCTACAGGTGCAGAGACAACAGTGTGTTTGACAGAGGCATGTGTCTCGACTGTCGAAAGAACCGCTGCAACACACTGGGCTACCACATCAAGAAGGTCCGCACCATCACCAGCAAAAGGTTCTACCTCAAGACGCGCTCCCGGATGCCTTACAAGCGTACGTGTGTGTGTGCACGCGTCCATCACATACAACAGATGAATACATGGATGGTATTAATTTAGTGTGTTTACAGGACAAACAATGGTCACACGTCATCCATTAGGTATAAAAATGGATGTTCGATTATTAACATTTAGTGTTATATTGTTACTTTTTTCTGAAAAATATTTAGGCAAGGGATATCAAACATTCGGTCCACCAAAGGGTCCAAACCAGCCCTGGGGGATAAATTTACAATTTATATAGTGCAAAAAAATTAAACTAATAAACATCAAATAATAAGCCACAAATTATGTTTAGTTTGTTGTTTGTATGTTTGGAAATTTCCCCAAGTGGGACTAATAAAGGAATCTAATCTATAATGAATATTATCACAAAATGACAAATAGTAGTAATACCTAATAGTTTTAGCCATCCAAGGTTTGAATGTAGAACTTACGAGTACCAGTACTGAACTTGTATTTGGAGTATGACATGGCCTATTAAACAGGTAAAAAAAACAAAAAACTTTAATAACAGAAAAATGATTAATACTACTGATTGAGAAGTACTGATATAGCCAGTGTCGGCAGCAGCACTTTCATTAATAGTAGTGACATATATTTATGAGTCTTATTATGTTGAATTAAGTTTGACCTAAATTTGTATTGGTGACTTTGTGTTCAAAGACAGTGTGAGAAAGGACCGCATGATTATTCTTATATTTATATTGTAGATTTTTAAGCTGAGGGAGGGATACATAATAAAAACAAGACTAAGAAACACAAAGTAAAACTGTATCTGCATTAGCTATTGACCAAGTAAAAGTGTATCACATGAGTATTAGAAGCATCCCAAGTAAAAATAATGACAACCCCCAGCCAGCCCCTCTCCCCCAAGCATATATATATCCTAGTGGAGTTCTAAGCTGGATGCTGTTTCTGTCTCAGTCACTTGGTTCCATCCCGTTTGTTCTTTTTCCTCCCCAGTCTTCCATTACCAGTTCAGGATTCAGTTTGTCAACCAAATGGAGCGCATCAAACCCACTCTCATCATTTCTCTCACTGGCACAAAAGAGGAAAGTGGAGACCTGCCCATCACGTTGTGAGTGCACGGCCTGGCGTCTGGCTGGGATTGAATGATATTTGAAATAGAATATACATACAGCTGTGTGCTCAACGATATGATTAAAGAAAGCAAGTCAAAGACAATAGCTGACACTCAGGGCAGCGTTATTTGGCTTCTACATGAAAGACAACTATAAAAAAAAAAGATGACTGAATAAATTATTTACTCTTGTGTATCATAAAGAGACAGTCTTCCCTGCATGCCAGCTATACTATTCTCCATGTTCTGCATATCAGAGAACCTCAGGGAAACCAGTCCGAGCAGAGGAACATCTCACATGCTGCTTTATTTATAGAGAATATGGCAAATTGTCATGAGTAACTGTGTATAAAACACAACCCTGTTACAGCACCGACGACATCACGGGTAACAAGACCTCCACCATTCTCATCACCCTGGACAAAGACCTGGGGGATCTGATGCTGCTCAGACTTCACTGGGAGGGGCCAGCACTGTGGAAGAACGTCTGGAACCGAGTGCAGACCATCATCCCCTGGGGCAGCCGGGGGAGAAACGCACTGCTGACTGTGGGCAAAATCAGCGTCAAAGCAGGAGAGACGCAGGACAGGTAGGTTCACCGGTGGTCAGGGGTAACGGGGCGGAATTGACTCTAATGACGAAGCTACAAAATAATAGAATTTAGGTCGTAAAAAAATAAACAGCACAGCTCGAGATTTAAAAAATTAGACTGGGATTGTACTTAGTTTCCTTTTGATCAACCCTTCAAGCTTAAGGGCTATTGTGAACTAATGACTCTGGTTTTTGTATTTTGCAGTTAGAATCAGGAGAAAGAGAGAAAACCAAAGAGGAATAAGTATGGTATATTTACTGAGTGTGTGCGTCTACACACGCTGTCAAACTATGCGAGTTGTTGCAGAGGATGTTGTTTCCACAATAACTAGGGTGCCTCTGTACGTCATATCTGATGACGGTGAAAAGATGAAAAACTGCATTTTAGCCCGAACAGTTTACATGTATTGAGAGGATTATTGGTTCAATAGATATTAAACATTTCATATCAGTAGATTCTTTTTGTCAACGGTGGACTTTAAGGGTTAAATGAGGAGCGTTAGTTTAAGAGGAACCCTTTACAGTTGATTTAGAGCAAATGCGATGACCTTTGGCAACGTAAATGACACTCTATTGTTATATTTGTTTAGCTTTTAAAAAGTTTATTTAGATGTATTCAACAGTGTTGCGGTGACATTCATACAACATAAGACAACACTAATGACCCACAATGACAGGGTGAGAGTCACAAACAAAACAAAATAAGACAAAGCAAATCAAAACCATAACTAAGTTGAACCGCCTGATTCACAGAGAGACATACAGTGACATCTGACCTCCTAAGTACTACAAGCCCTGCTCGGGTATAGAGCTGAACCAACGTGGTGCGCAGGTAAAATTTTCCAGTTTATAAATGGTTCCAGTAGGTTATTTTCTCCAGGTACACACAACTGTTGTGGTCTTGAAAATGTCTCCATTTTCACGCAATACATTTCTTGACAATTGTCAACAGAATTTCTCTGTTTCTTCACATACTTTGACAGGTTGAGTTTAGATTCACCAGTAGACAGACTTCAGAGTCCAGTGTAAATATGACCACGTGGATATTCCATAGTTTCAAATACCCCCTTAAAGGTGATACATTTGTGTTATACTTGAGTACTTTTTGTGGGGCAATATACAGCTAATGGAGAAAGTTGAACTGGATCAGTCTATACCTAGTATTTATAGTAGCGGTGACTCCATCTCTACACAGGTTCCTCCAATGGTGATTCCTAGATCTTCTTCCGCTTCATCCCTTGGTCTGTCCCTATGTGCTATCTCTATAGTGGACATATGGGTTGTATACATCCTTGAGATAGTTCTAAATAATGGTTGGTCTTCACAGCACAGATGTTCAGCTGGACACACGGGAGGTAGATTCCGATTTCCTTTTTGCTGAATCCTGATAACATCTGGATCGCAGCTGGAGATGACTGAAGTCGTCTTTGTCAGCTCAAACCATTAACTGCTCTACAAGACATAAATTATCCATCTGTTATATTTGTTTTGCTTGATAAGAAAATCAAACACGTCACAGTTGAAAGTTCATGAGGATGAATAAAAACACAGCATCACCATCATCATCATCATCATCTGGCAGCAGCAGACAGTGCAGTGGCATGGTTTTTGCGCGCCATCTAGTGGACTTTTATCATTGGACCGCTGACTGTTCAAAAACCCAACTCTTTCTGCGCTTTCTTGTAGGACATCGTTTTGTGCGATGACGGATGAGGAGCAACATATTGAAGTGGCGCAGGATAAAGTGTTTGTGCGCTGTGAAGACAACACACCAAAACAGAGCAAAAGAAAAATCAACTGACGAAGCCAGAGCCTGTGTCTGCAACTCACGACTGCAGCATCCCATCATCCCAGCAGGGTTCACAAGTGGACATTTCAAAAATAAACCACAGACATTGAATACAGAATCAGAAGTTCAACGACATTCAACACTAATTCCATACAGCGTACAAGTATTGTTAAGTGTGTGTGTTAAATTAATTTAAATGCATATTAATCTATGTTTTAGATCCTGGTTGGATAGCTCAGTTAGTAAGGCACCAGACTGGTACATAGGGGTCCTGGGTTCGATTCCCAGGATGAGTGTCCAGTAGGTTGTGTCAGGAAGGCCATCCAATGTAAAAAAACTGCCAAATTGGATTCACTGTGGTGACCCTGGAAGGGAAAAAGCCCTAAGGACTCATTATCATTAATCAATGTCAAGCCACCACAATAAATGCTTATTCTTATTTTCTATTTTATTTTAGTGGTTGATTTTTGTTTCATTCCCAAGTTTTAAAAAAAAAAACCCACACACAAACGCTGAGATCTACATGCAACAATTATTCTTTATGGAAACCAAAAAGGTGAAATGTGCAAATGACCTTTCACACTAAAAGCGGGAAAGGTCCAAATACAAAGACGCAGAGTCCAATGGGGGGGGTTGG
>JAPTHA010000018.1:25801807-25817743 GCA_029814585.1 Gymnapogon annona | reverse complement strand
ACTGCCTTCTTGTATGTGCATGTGATGAATAAAAACTTGAAACTTGGTCATTGTTTGAATAAGAAATGCAACTTTTGAATACATCATCTACTCCATACGTCAGCGGTTTCTGAATCATGCTGCATAATGCTGCGACGACCTCACCGGCTCTTTCTGCTACACAGAGCAAAGACAGGAAAGAGCACAGGAAACTGACCTGTTAGACAAGCCTTTGATAACACACAACAGACAGAGGTCAGGAAAAGGGAGGGCGCTGAAAAACAAACGCTGATGACGAATAAACCGTTTTTAGGCAACAAAAAAATGGGGTAAGGGTGTAAGAAAAAAAAAAGCCAGTGGAGATGAGACATTAAAGTGCTTCCCATTATTATTAAATGAAGCCCTGGAACCACACTTAGACATATGCATAGTTAGTTCAAATATACCTTCCTCTCTGTGTTTGCATAGTAATGAACAGGTACATGATAAGAACCAGTGAGAACTTGCTGAGTTTAAGCCTGTTAGTCCACATTTTCTAAACATACACAATGACACTTCATTACAATGACGATCCAGACAGGAATGTCACTTAGTGGGTAGTGGGGTCTCCAATTTCTGACTGAAGAATGTTAAAAAAAACAAAAAACTTTGTGATCTTACTTCTGTATTATAAAGCACATTCAAAAGCATACTCAAAAATGTCAAGCCCATTATTTAGGACTTATCCTCAGGATCACATAATAAAACCACAATACTACAAATAAATAGCACTCTAGGCACGCACAATCTTCACTCTGTGTATTACAGAATGCGGCAATGTCTACGAGTATTTAAACCACATTACTCACTGAAATAATCTGTTTCCAAAACAGCGGTGGCACCACTGTACTCAGACAACTTGGCCTTGACAAGAGCTTGTCTCATATTACGTGTTATTTAGACATGAATCACAATGGGAGGGAAAAGGATACATGAGTACGCCGCCGTCGGTGATTGGACAAAAAAAAAATAAAGAGAGGAAAAGAGGATATTATTACAGTTTGAAATAATGTGGCGAGTTGAGCCCATTCAGAGCCTTAAATAACCATAATGCACTGGGTGCTCGAGGAAATGTCCCCACCGCTGAAGCAGGTATCTGTTATTCGAGGCATAAATCCAACCCAACACAAGATCAATGATGTTTCCACAAATTTCTAAGCTTCATTGCACATCTCCTGACGCATGACGTGACAGCAACTGGGTCTTCCACTCAATCGCTGATGCGGACAGATCTGGCCCTTGTCAGAGATAACGGTAATACTTGTTATTTTGCCCGCCGCAACTCATTCGACAACCGAAACATTTCAACATACAAACAGTGTGAGTCATAAACGCTGGATTAAGTCGCAAGTGCTTTGATGTTGCTCACTTTTTGCACAGTCAGCAAGTGAGTAGTAATTGATATTAAAGCATAAAATACATTTTAGTGTGGCATTAGGTCATACTGGTGTGGGAGAGAATAGGAAAGAAGAAACAACTGTGTTCTTCAAACTGACCTTCCATGTGCGTGGAAGTCCAGGTGCAGGATGCCGTCCTGAGGAGACACTGCCCTTTTGGCTCTCTGGTGATGGTTGTGCAGCGCTTGCGTGTCATACGATAAACCTTCGTAATGGCGGATATATTTGTTTAAGGGATTCCCATACTGACCTGAAGAGAGAGAAAGTAAGAGCTCTTCAAACATCTGTTAACAGTCATTCACACTTTAACATCAGCCCTAATATTTATCCATCTGGCACAAAATATTGCAAATAGATTCAAATATGCAGCGACTCGCATCCCTCGTGTGTGTTTGAAATCAAAATTAAAACGATGCTCTAAAATATTAACTCATTTCAAATTGTTGTCATTTTAGAACAATGTATTTGCAACCAACAGAAGTAATGAGGTCCGAACGAAGTTTGTCACATGCCTTTTTTTTTAGGACTAATCATACTGTCAAGACAGAGACCACTGCCCTTGTGCACCTCCACTCACCTTGACCAGTTCACAGCAATGATCAAACATCATTTATTGAATCAGAACAGGGGTGTGCACAGACAGATGTGACCGCTCAACGGTAATAAGTAGCATATTGATGTGACTGGGTGCAGTTGATGCTGCTGGTTTTAACAGCAAAAACTGTCTTTGTTCAGCGTACAAAGACAGAACGTGGTCAATTTCAAACACAAGTGACAAGCATATGATACCCATCAGGTGACTGAGGCTGTGTTCACTGCACCATTAAATCACTTCAGTGTCTAATCTAGCCGCAGGCTGTTTAAATGCTAATCCACATTATAAACCCCCTCTTCTGCAGAATTCAATGAAATAAAATAGCTGTCCGGAGTAATAGGTACGTATAGATGTAAAAGCTCTGCTATGAGCAACAATAAATCAAGTCTTTTTAATAAAGGTTCAAGAAAAAAAGACTCTCAGGACATTATACAATGAGGGTTTTTAGTGAAAGTCATTGGGAATACACCAGAGATTCCAGAGGTGCTCCACCTTGGCAGTATTATTGTACTGTTTGTTCATTACTGTAGAGGTTCCTTGTGGTGGGAGTCACAACTCCCCGAGCAGTGAGAGGCAGTACCAGGCTAGCAGCAACTTGTCCATGAATTCAGGCAGAAAATATTCAATAAGCTTCTCTAGCCACCTCCCTCTTCTGCTGTTGGCTGTTTAGGTGGAATAAAAGCATAGATTTGCGTGATTTAGCAAATTATTTCTTTTTTTTTTTTTTACGACACTACATACTCCGACAATTGTGTTTGTGTTTATTTATTATTTAACTTAACCTGCTACGGCGCAAATTAACTTGATTTAAAGCTCAGGTTCTCCACGGGTATTATTAAAACTCCAACCCCTCACACCCATGGGTCGAAACCACGGTTATAAATGACCAGACTGAAACACATTTCTCTCTTGAAGGCTGTTCCAGCAACCCTTCACTTTAAATTACACCTAGAAGCCACTGTGGCCAGTTTGATCAAGGTGATGATCAAACTGAGTAACTAGGTTGTGCCTCAGATTTAGGGGGCTTTGGTGCAGTGGTCACAGTATGTGCATTTATAATTTTAGATTAGATTCCTTTATTTGTCCTACTCAGGGAAATTTCCATTTACAGTAGCAGAATACACTTTCAGCACACAAGAGCAAAAATGTAAATACAAAAGGAAATAATATAAATACAAAAGGAAATAAATAGTTCTACAACAATTACTTTCTGTTTCAGTCAGTTCAGTTTCTATTATGACGCCTGACAGCTGCAGGACGGAACGACCTGCGAAACCTCCCTTTTACACACTTGGGGTGTCTCAGTCTGTCACTAAAGGAACTCCTTAGTGCAGTCAGTGTGTGTTTGAGGGGGTGGGGAGTCTCCCATATTTTGTGTTTTATTACAATTTTGTGTATATATTTTGTGTATTTTCATATTAAATATCCTATTACAATATTTTAAAAAACACGTTACACTAATCTCCCTTTCCATTGGGCTGAGGTGATATGTTGGAGTGAGACAACAGGAGAGGAAAACCTTGTCTAATCATAATTCTTAATACACACACATATACAGTATATAATACTTTATTTAAATTAAATCAATAAATTGGTAGCCAAAATTAAAAGGAAATAAAATTTAATTCATCACAACGTGAAATGAAAAGTGTTACTGAATATTACTGCGATGAATAAATGAATCACAATAACATTGATTGTAAAATGTCTCATTAAATGTATCCAAGTATGCATCCTGGCCATGTCTCATTAAACAAACAAGTCTCTGTGGACTGAATCACCCTTCTATATTTATATTATTTATTCGCCAATAAATATCTTGAGTGGAACATTTTAATGCGCGACAAGAGTTGAAAAACACCAACTACCAACCAAGTTCACGGTAAAGGAATCACTTGTTTTGGTGAAATCTGTTAGACAAAGAGAAATGAGGTAATGAAGCGGAAACCACTGACAGGAAACAAAGGAGGAGGTTACAGCAAAGTCCGTGTCTCGTCTAAGCCCCACCTACAGTATGTATGTATGATGGCAGGATGACTGATAACTACACAGCGAATCTGACACCTCACACCTCAGGCAAAAGCAAAAGCCTCTGCTCAACATTGAGTATCGCACCAGAAACGTGAACAGGTCAAAGTAAAAGGGTTTAAATTCACAAGTAACAAGCTGCTCTGCTAAAGTTGAGTCCTCTCCATACAACAGCCTCCATCCCACAAGTAAAAGGTGACTGCATTTCTCACTGTATTCACCAAGTACCTATAACATATCCTGTCCAAAGATGTGGAGTCTTCTGCTTGTGTTCATCAAGTATGTTGTACATTTAATCTATTGGTCATAACTGCCTGAAATTGTAACCTTTTCTTTGTTGTAAAAAGCTGCTGGATGTGCACTGGGTCAAATCAATAAATGGTTTATTGGTTTGTCTGAATATTCAGTACTGTCTATTCTGTGTAATTCTGTGTTCTAAAAATGTCCCGTTTCAAATATATCCGTTATGTCGCTTTGTACTTTATGTCATGTTTATTTTTATTATTTACAATGTTCACGTCTAGCCTGATGATTTCTTTCAGCTTTTTCCCTTCAGGGGGGGTCACCACAGCGAATCCAATTCACTTATTTGATCTCGTGTTCTATTTATTCACGCACTTCTGTGTTATTCCACAAATTATGAGAAAAAAAACTGTTTATCTGAGACACAGGCTTCCACTGAAACTTAGGTATGAGACAGCACAGAAACCAATAGGGTCTCTGTCAGTGTCATGACAACAGATCTACAAATCTATTTAATGCTTGTAACTTATACATTTAACGACATCGTCCATCAAATTAAAAGTCAGGAAATTGTAAGCGGTACCAAGAACAATAAACAGACGTTTACAGTACATGACTTGGGGTCAGATCGGAATTTTTTCCCCAAGTATGTAGCCCATATAAATTATTGTTTTCGTTATTGTGTTACTGAAGTGAAACTGAAGCACAAATATTAATCACTTTTACATTGAATCATACAATGGATGACAAACTAACGGTAGCAGAACATGTCAAGAAAGCCTAATCGGCGTTGCCTCGACAACCTGTGACAACATAACTGATATTGTCATTTTAATTCAGATGAAGACATTCTCCAGAATATGGCACCACCACCACAGTCTGGAAAATGTCTTCAAATGAGCTTTAAAAAAACAAAACATCTCCCTGTGTAGAGTGTTCTACTCCACAACACCTGTCGTTGTCGCTCTTAAAAGACAATAACATTAAACTGCCAACTCTGACATGCCAGAACTTAATTCGTTTGTTTTGAGAACCATGTGAATGTTCACATCAGCTTAGAGACAACCCCCGGGTAGAAATCCCGCTTAGAACGGCGATTCTGCCCAGAGTTGATAGCTGTCAAACGCTGCAGCACCGCGACAGATCATATAACGTTATTTACAGTAACTTCTGCGAGGGCTAGCTGTCCTAGCTCGCTCTGCACGTCAGGTTATATTCAACTAAAACTCGGGTTAAGGTTAGCTCTTAAGTCCTAGGATTCGGTTCCCGGTGAACATGACTGTCCTGTCTTGATTTTCAGTAAAAAAATAAACATTTCCTCCATCCAGATATGTGCCAGGAAACGTCAGCTTTCCACTGCAGACTAATGTAAGGAGTCGGTATTAAACGGGAGCAACTTGACACCGGGTAACTTCAGCCCGAGTACAAACGGTTAAACAAGTACCGGCAGGTTATGCGGGCACTTACACCACACTTAACGTGAACACATTAGCCACCGTGACTAGCAAGTTTGATCGCCGAAGAGTAACAACTGCTTGATCCGATTAGCGCTAGCGCCGCTGACGACCACTGAACACTTTCCTCAAGCGGCGGATCAATGGCACAAACCTACCTGTGATGTCGTGTAGGCAGCAGAGCATGAGAAGGAGTTTGACAAATATCATATCGGAACTCCCGGTTAGAGCCTTCACCTAACTACCTACACGATCAGCCGATACCGCTGATTGCCTCCCGTTTCGTTTTGTTTCACTTAAAGGTATAGTCGCCCTTCCTAGTTAGCTAGCTCCCATCACAAACACCGGCTCTGCCTGTCTCCGAGCCTGACGTCAGACAGACAGACAGACTCACAGACAGGCCCTCCTCCCTTCCGGCGAGCCGTGCCAAAACAGCTCAGACACACCCATCCACGCTACTACTACGGACTCTAAAACAGTCTACTAGCCCACCTCCGCCCCCGTTTCGCCACCGTATGACTTTATAAAACGGCGTGGTGTCACTGTCTCGACTGCCGTCTTGACCTAACACACTATTGTCTAGTATTTATTCTTTGTTCACGAGGGCAAGTTGTTTACTTCCGCAAACCACAACTTCCGGGTTTGAACCAACGTTTCGAAAGTTTTGGTGCGCTCACCTCATAAAGTTTCTGGGGAAGTCTGTGTCACAGATAAATGCTGTTTGTTTGGGTTTTTTTTATAAGCTCCGGAACTACGAGAGCATTGCATACAATAAAAGTAAACATGACACACAGTACAAAGCGACATAACTGATATATTTGAAACGAGACATTTTTAGAACACAGCACATTACACAGTGTAGACGTTATTGATTTGTCCCTGTGCACATCCAACAGTTTTGTACAACAAAGAAAAGATTATAATTTCAACCAGTTATGGCCAATCGATTAAATGTACAATATACTGCATGTACACAAGCAGAAAACTCCAGATCTCTGGAGAAGATACATAATGGCTACTTAGTGAATACAGTGAGAAATGCAGTCACCTTTTACTTGTAGGATGGGAGCCATTGTATGGCAAGTACTCAACTTGAAGTTAAGTGAGGTGGTAATAGAAACAGCACAAGAAAACAGTATGATCAAATCTGTAAAGCCATTCTGACATCATTGTTGCATATTATCTAAGGTGGTATGTCTTACCAGTTATATGTTAATGTCTTATCTTGTTTGAAAGTTGATGAAATTCTTTTGTTACATTTTGCATGGTCGATCATCCCTGATAATGACTTTTTGCACAATAGATTTGATGTTGATGTGGATCCCTGTACTTTTTTTTGCTCTGAACTTGAACATTTGTTTTTTTATGTGTTCTCATGGCAATACATTTTGGGTTCATATTCACAGTTTGTTGTCCTTAAAAATGGATAACATTCCATCCTTTACTTCCAATGATATTGTTTATTTTATGGACTATTTGGAGATAAGTATTAAAGATGTTGTAAGCCTTATTGTTATTTTGGGTAAATATTATATTCACCATTGTAAATGGAAGACATCAAGACTTCTTTAACTTGTTTTTTTGTGGATTTGTAAAGTACTAGTTGGTAATATTTTTTTTTAAAAACATCGGGAAAACTAATTTATTGTGTCTCAAAGTCTTTGCTGGTTTAAATGTCTCATGCATTGGCCATTAGTGCTTGTTTGGTTTTGTTTATTTTTGCTGTTTTTTAAAAATAATTTTGCTTCTATATTTTCTTTAAGGTCAGAATGTCTCCATCTTTGAGAGTATTGTGTTTGAATGATGCCAAATTTCTATGGTTCCTCACTCCACCATAGCTCATATTATATTTTCTCTTTATATCTGTAACCTTTGCTCATTCTTGTTTTGTAAATTATATGTTGTAAATTCCAAATAAATTAGTAATTAAATACAAAATAATGAGATTGCATGGCCTCTTTTTCTCTGTAGAGAAAACACCAAAATTAAAAATCCGATTCCAATTCTTTATGTCATCTCACGGATGAACATTTTCGATTAATTTTTAAAGTCCACATCTTAAAAGATGTAAAACAGTTTATTCCGCATAGCTGATGAGTCAGGACGACCAAAGAATGCTTACTGTGATGGTAGAGGAAGTATTTTAACAGCAATAAGTATCAATTTCATGTCAATGACATACCATATATGTACCGTATAGGCATGTGCAGTCAATGACATACTGTATACATACATATGAACTGCTTGGTGAAAAGGATATCAGTAACCATGATTAATAGGAGCAGCAAAGTCACTTATATTGTCAATACTCTAGATGTATTCTGAAGTATTTAATTTTGAGTGATCTTTGAAACTGCAGTCTATGCAATTAGGTAGACTGTTTTGTTGTTTTGTTGTGACATAAGCCAACACAAAACTTTAGCCTTTACAAAGCCACCTTTGTGGCTTTAACCCAAACTCCCATCAGCCCTGTGCTAGTTTCAGAATCAGAATGTTGGTGAATGTTGTCTTTTCAAATTAATTTAATTTGATTCCGTATCTTTCCTTCCTTATATCTTATGTTTTGTTAACAGTCTTGAGTTCAGTGGACCTATATCATGCAGCGGAATATAACGGATTCACCTGAAGTGTTCTTCTCATGCTAACTTGACCAGTTGCCTCCACCTAGCGGTTTAAAAAGGTTACTGCACGAGGATTGTTCAAGTCAGAAAGAACAACCTTATTTATATAGTTTTTTTCAGTATCATTATTGTTATATTGTTGGATGAGGTGTAGAGGTGATTGGATATAAGCACTGCTGATCTTTGATAAAATATTGAAGGCACAAGTCGAAATTCCACGCGAATTTGTTCAAAGAATTTCATCTGAGCGACGAAAAGCGGACCATGTCTAAAATTCGAGGGGCCCCAAACGCATCACCAACCGGCCGTCGGTTTTCTACCGCCCCCAAGCTCACGCAGAAAACGATTCACTCTGATGACGTCACTCGCAGCGTTGACATGGCGTCTTTGGGACCGAAGCTGCTGCTGCAATTTAGCTAAAATCTGTCGACCGTCTTTAAAGCGAAATGGAGAAAAATGCAAGCCTGCATCGACACACGGACGGAAGCTCTTTGTGTGCTACGATCGCGGGAGAGATGGGCGACGTTACAGCCGTCGGCGGAGTCAAAGGAGCAGCCGAGAAATGTAAGAATAGTGAGGCTCCTCTCAGTAGTTTGGTGAACGTTAGTTGTAATGACAGCACCGCCAATGTAACAGCTCCCAGCATCGTCAATGTAACTTCCACGGCTGGGAAATCCGACGTGCCACAAGTGATCGAGGAGGAGGAGGATAAAAAGAAGGACACCGAGGCGAGCGGACCGCGTTCGGGGTCCGAGGATCAGAGCAGTAACGGGATGGGGCATGAGTCTGTGCTGGCTGCAGAAGATAGCGAGGGTGGTGCCTCAAAGTTAGTAAACAACAAAAACGACGGAACATTCTTACCTCCTGCGAAGAAAAGTACAGACACCGGGGCTGAGGATCTAGCACGCGGAGAGAGTGGACCGACAAAACTTGCCAAACCGACTCATCTGTGTCCGGACAACGCAATCGCGGCGCACGTCAAGTCAGCGGAGTCCGGTGATCCCACCTTACCGGAGCCACTGCCAAGTGGGAGTGACCCCGATCCCAGCCTCGGCGGAGAGTCCAGGAGCATAGACTCCCTGGAGTCCTTCTCCAACCTCAACTCCTGCCCCAGCTCCGACCTGAACAGCGAGGGGCTGGAGGAGCGGGGGCTGGCCCTGGCCCTGCAGAGCGAGTACGGGGTGGATGGCACTAAGACCTGCACCAAGGACCGGGCCGCGGGTCAGTCCATCTACCACATCAAATGGATCAAGTGGAGGGAGGAGAACACACCGATCATCACCCAGAACGAGAACGGCCCGTGTCCCTTACTGGCCATTATGAATGTCCTCCTGCTCGCATGGAAGGTAAAGACACCGAGATGCACCGGATCAATAGAAACATGACTCTGTTCCTGTGTGAGCTTGTAAATCAAAGAGGCTTAGGTTCACATCCGAGCTCCATCAGCATTGTCTATTAAATTACAACACCGTCACAGCAGCTGTTGATAAATAAATAATAGACTCAACTATTAGACTCTAATCTTGTTTAATTGTTGTTTTTTTGCAATAATTTATTAGGAAACAGGTGAATGAGGGACGTACAACATCAGTTTGATGAACACCATTCTCTATTGCAGGTTAAAATGCCACCAATGATGGAAATTATAACTGCTGAGCAGCTAATGGAGTACCTTGGTGAGTATCTATACTTATGACCCCCTCTTGTGATTGGCTCTGTGTGTCTGACTTCAAATCTACAGCACATTACTCGCTGGATCCAGATTCTTTAATGAATTCCTCACTGTTGGGAGACACTCTTTGGGTTGTGATTGCTCTGAAAACTGAACGAGGAAAAAAGAAATGGATGTAGTTTGCATGATAGTGTTTATTAACATAATGCATGTCTTGGTAACGCAGACCATGATACTGATCTTAGTGTGTATTTTCATCCCTAACTCCCCCTCATTGATCAACTGCTTCAGCTAGAACATAGTAACTTAAGATTGGTATTTACAGTGGCTGACACTGAAATCACACCTGCTCTACCTCAAGTAACTTCAGACGACTGATGACAGAAAGGCCAATCTAAATCTTGTTCAAATGTTAAAGTGTAAAGGAGGTGATTTCTAACATATATGGTTCTATTAATACATTACAACATAATGGCGTTACTCACTGTAGTGGTTGCTGCATCTGAATGTCTCGTTAAACTTGTCAAACTAAACCACAACACAGTGTTGTATTGATCCAACCTACAACAACAGTATTAAACAAGGTTATCCCCGCATGGCTTTTTTTTTTAAACCTGTTTTTTGCGATGCTAACTTGTTTGAGTGACTTTCCAGAGTGTGGTTCCAAAGTACCTCGCAGCTGCTCCGACACGGTCACATTATCTTGAATGAACGTTCCCCATAAATTCACACTTGTAAACATACTGACCTGACAAATATACTATAGTAGAGTTACCGAGTTTGCACACATTCTCGTGTTTCGCGTTCCTAAACGAGTGGGTTACATAATCTGGTCAGATGTAAAAATATACTCCATCAGAGGAAGAGAGTGGGAAATCCCCTATTAGCCAATCGCATGCTCCTTGAAAGGAAGCAGGAGTCATATCTTCTGTGTGGTTGTCGACTGTCACCGAGAAGATCTAGTGTCTTATTACAGCACGGGTCCTCACCAGGGGCACAGCAGATCCTCATCGGGGCCACCTCTTGGCATGGACACGCACACACACTGCTAGAACACACTTGCACATCAATACACAGTCAATGGAAAGCCTTGATGGCTATCCCAGTTGCTTGACTGTATCTGTTGACTCCCGTGGGTCAGAAACCGTCCTCCTTTGTGTGAATTTCAGTAAAACCAGTTAAGACAAACGTCCTATCGCCATGATTCAATTTTTGCATTCATATGGGAGTGTGAGAGTGTGTGTTTGTGTGCAGTCGCAGCACATATGAGTGCGCGTTGTGTAATGCTGAGGGGTTGTTGGGTAACTTCTAGACTCAGCAGCGATCGCCTCAATGCATGATCAAAGAACCAAAAGATGGTAATGTGGTGTTGAAACTGGTTATGATGGTTCAGTCGAAGCCTGTGATGCACAGAAACATAACCACACCATAGTAAAACCACTTTGGCTACAAACATCTTCACGAGACCCAACATTTTTTTTTTTTATCTGATTGACAGCACGAAAGTCGATTCAGGAAGGTGTTTTTCGGTGGAGGCGCACAGTTCAAACACCCTGTCAAAATGACATTTGTAGTGTGATGTTTTGTTTGTCCGGAGTCTCGGGTCGAGTTATATTTACCTGGCACATAAACCATTAAAAAATTTTTTGGGTCTTCTTAAGACTGTAAAAACATGTTTCTTCTAAAAATTGCTCAGTTCAGAGGTCATTTGACTCTGACACAATGATGATGAAGAACTGACCTGATTTCTCAAAGTTAGCTGTGAGTAACTAATAGTCATCTTTTATGGATGAACCCAAATCTTGAACAAAAAAGGTTGCAATTTATGTTTCTTTTTACTTACGTGGCTGTCAACATGAATTCAGTGGCATTCCATGGCATGCAGTGTTTTCAAGCGATGTGTTGGCAGCGCAGTGTGATGCCCACCAGTTCGTAATAAATGAATGATTATTTGTTACACATTTAGAAAAGTCCTTACGTCACAGTCTATCATGTCAGGAGTATAGGCAGTAGAATGTTACACAGCAGCACACACAACAAGGATCTATATATGGTTTTATTTTGTCTGTTGTCTCTGACCCTGCCATTGTAGATTGGGAGTGTTGTCTTGTGGGGTCAATGAATGTAACTAATATTGTCTAATAAAAAAAAATCTAAATAAAATATTTTTAAAAAAATCAAGGATCTATGTTTCCAAATGTAACCATGTAGAGGATTTTGACTATATAAGTAATCACAACCTTGAATCAGGTTTATAGTGTTAAGACACGGAACAAACTAATAAGTAAACAGGATTCTGCTTGGACAGTGGAAGTCTTTCTGAAATCATCCCCTATTGACTACGGACGGAAAACCTACATTTGATGTATAAAAAAAACTGACGTGTGTGGGATTTGCAATTAATAAGGTGGTATGCTTGTAGTACTGACAGTTACTTGGCTGTGAGTTGTCTCAGGTGTCAACACATGGGACAGGGAGTTAAGAAACACAGGTACTATTTAAGGTACACTTAAATGTGAAATATAAAGTCCATGTGTTTTTTTTCCCATTCTGTTGATATGACATACGTCTTGATGTTTTTTTGGTCTTGCTCTTCTGCAGGAGACTACATTCTGGAAACCAAACCTAAAGAAATATCAGAGGCTCAGCGGTTAAACTATGAGCAGGTAAGGCCTTACTCCTCACCGCCATGACAGTGTCATTACAAACAGCCGAGTGTTTTGCATCGTCTGTGTGTTGGTGAGCAGCTGAGCGTGAACTCTCCCTTCCTTTCTCTGTTTCTAATCTGAATGTTGCATATTTAACACGTTAACATGTAAGGCATCTCGTTTGCGGTTACATCAATTGTTAATTTACTTTCGACACGGTACACAATGAGAGCCGCTCGGTGATCTGACGAGCATCTATGCGTTAAAGCAGATCGACATAGAACTGGTGTTGAGGGCCACAGAGGTCAGCCGATGCCCCCATAATATTGAAATAATCGTCACAATTATTGTAAACCACAGAAAACTGCAGCTTAGCTTTTTTTTTTTTTTTTACTCCTAGTGCACTGTAGGTTACATAAGATGAGTCTTGCAAAGCCCAGGGAACAACAGGGGTCAGGAATGTCAGATTATGTTGTTTCACATGGCTGTGAATGCTTAGAGACGCATGGCTGGGTTCAGCTCTGGGCTATTACTGAGGCAATGTGTGTGTGCGCGTGTGTGTGTGTGTGTATGTAAGTATGTATGTGTCGCGCACCATGAGAGGCACTTGGAGATGGAGCTCCCACTCCAGCTCCCCTGCTTCCTCCCATCTCTGCTGCCTGACTACCATGTGGGAGGGGCCGCTGCCTCTCCTCCTCTTGCGTGGCAGAGCACCAACACATCTGTGAATGATTTGAAGCCACACTCGTCCCTCATTTAGAGCGGAGCAAAAAAAAAAATAACAACGTACAGTCTCCTTCATTGAAGCTTCTCTAAATTTAAGTCCAGCTGAAATGCACCCTGTGAAATAAATCGGCGGCGTCCTCGGCACACACAGTTAAAGTCAGGGAGTGGTTTGGGTTACACAGTTATTATGGCTGTCTAATCCTAGAAACTGGCCTGGGAGCTCCTTTGTATGTGGGTGTCCTTCTCAATAGGTGTCATGGTTGATGCAGAATGTGGAGACTACAGTGGGTGTAGGATGCTAGAAGCGTGGATCAAAGGCATTTTGGGATGTCCACGTGAACCGAACTGTATCCTAGGTGGTTGTGTTGTTGTCGTGTTAGTTGTAAAGCTGGCCCGAGTTTGAGCAGAAGTGCAGGAATTCACAGCAGAAGTAGTTCTATTTATAAATGCCGCTTAAAAACATCATCTGTCACAGGAGTGAATGAGGATTAAAATAGCAGTTGCACGGCTGCTCTTTAGCTATTGTTAAATATTTACTCAGACGAGTTCTGGAAGTGAGAATGTACTTCGTCTCAGTGGACCTGAGCTCAGCAGCACTTAACACACCGCACTTCATCTACGACGGGAGGAAATGGGTTCTCATATTTAAGGAGCCTCTATTTTTGAGAGTTGTTCACAAATATTCCACTGTTGTTTCTTCTGTTTTCGAGAGGAGTAGATCCGAAAACCATGTATCTCCAGTCTCTGTAGGGCGCTCATGAAATAATTTTTCCGTTGATGTATGATATGTTGCCCATTGAGGTTTACATTTGGAATGTGTGCTGTGATAATATTTGTGTGTTGACTGAAAATGTTCATCATTTGATATTATAGTATTTAATAATAGGGCGGCTGTAGCTCAGTTGGTAGAGCGGGTCACCAGATAGCTGAAGGGTTAACGGTTCCAATCCTTGCTCTAACTGTCCACACGTCAAAAGTGTCCTTGAGCAAGACAGTGTACCTTAACGTACAACCATGTTTGGCAGCAGCCGCCCTCTGGTGTGTGAATGTGTGTGAATGGGTGAGTGTGAGGTCAATGTGAAGCGCTTTGGGTACCAATGTCTAGAAACGCACTGTGTAAATGCATTCCATTTACCATTAACCTATGTTGATGGTTACGAATCAGAACTACAACTACCACAGAAACGAGATGGTGCACTCTGGGCTAAAAGCAGTATAAATTCAGGCATAAAAGACAAATAAATGATTTACAGTAAGGTACAAAAGGACCTGGGGTACAAATGGAACCCAGACTAATGAAGTGAGCCCCCCCAGCTGAATATTAATGCAAAAACTACATGTATGGCACATACTTGCCGTAGAAGTTCATTGTAACCATTAATCAGGATTTTATTGGATTTATTTGAGGTAGACAACACAGGAGAGAACAAAGGCAGCGCCATGTTTCCTCGGATTCTATAGAGTTAGAGTGTTAGAATAAACAAATACAGACCAGGGCAGATTACTACACTGATGTTATACTGAGGAAAGGCGTCCGACGCAGACACAGATGAATACCGGAGATGCAGCTCTAATCATCTGACGGCAAAGCGCTCATCTGCTCGCGGAGTCCTCTGCCCTTAAGTGAAGAGACGTGGTCCATTACACAGCTCCGCTAATCCTGCCACGAGTGCGGCTCGCAAGCGTCCTAATCCACACACTGGGATCCGCCAGCCCAAGGCTTTTCATCTCAGCAGTACATGCCGGTCGGAGGATCTGCTGAGCACGGATGGACAGTATGCCAACTATAAAAGTGTACGCTCTCAATACTTGTCTTAGATACCAGTTACAACTGAGAGCCAAAGATCACTACTGATATACACTCCCCACTTTGAGACGATTTTTCATCATTTCTTATAATATACTCACTACTGGAAGTACTATTTACAGTAGTATAATTTTTGCAACATTTAGTGAAATTAAAAAATGAGCCCAGTTGGATAGCTCAGTTGGCGGGAGCATAGGGGACCCGGGTTCGATTCCTGGGATGAGCGTCCAGAGGGTTGTGTCAGGAAGAGCATCCGATGTAAAAACTCCTGCTAAATCAACTATGTGAATTGGATTCGCTGTGGTGACCCCGGAAGGGAAAAAGGCCAAAGACATCATCATCATCATCAGTGAAATGAAAAAATGAACATTTACAGTAAAGATGTGTTTTATAGTCAAATCCCATTTTTTAAAGTACATATAAGGCAAAACTCAGGTAAAATATTTTTTTTTTCATCTTGTATATCCTCACACACTGTGGTAGTTAATTGAACAGAAATGATCAGTAAAAAGAAACCCCTCTCTACGACACACACGTACAGGAGTAGTAGGGCTCAGCTGCTCGGCATCTGTTGATCTCAGAGTTAAATGGCACCAGGGCTTCAGCGCCAGCTGGGAAACGTAGCTGTGAGGCTGAATGGAAGAATGACTTTGTCTCATTAGTCTCTCAGGTGAGTGGGTGTGTGTTCATGTGACATGTACTGCTTTTACATCCCCTGAGGTGTGTG
>JAPTHA010000018.1:25775299-25790238 GCA_029814585.1 Gymnapogon annona | reverse complement strand
GGGAATAGAGTGGATGTGTGATACGTGATGTTACAGTGTATGTTATATGTGTCTCATACACTGAGCATCACTGATAGGACAGGTTTTTGGAATAGCCACTCCTTACATATATTAGTGTTAGTTCAGCGACAAATACATCACATTTTGTTTTTTATTGGTGTGCCGTCTCAGACATGTTTGAGTCTGAAGTTGTTTGTGTGTGACGCGACTAGATCTGGACGTGTGACGTTTCGTACTTCATCACAGCCAGGGTCGAGAGCATGATAGACAAACAGGGTGAAAATCTCTTCTGTCTCATACGCTCATTGGCACAGATGGAATGTGTGTGTGTGTGTGTGTGTGTGTGTGTGTGTGTGTGCGTGCGTGTCATGATCTTCCCTGTAGAAGTTCATCTTCAGCTACACGATGCAGTCTGGTCATTGACATGCACTCAGTCCTCTGGTCTAACATTCTGGCCACACACACGTTTCTTTATACACACCTCCATCCAAACGTACAATCTTAGTTTAGCACATGCAGTGGTGATTCTCCAAGTATCATCATCATCATCACACGTCCCCAAATACACAGCACATTCTGAAAACGGCACGTCACCGAACATGTCACCACACGCCATACATATATGTATATATTTTTAGTTCTTCTAATGGGAAACGCGAGCGGCCTGTGCCATTATCGTACTGTGCGGCCGCCTCTTGAGGAAACTCTCTATACATTCCAGTCAGGCGCCTTGACTCAAGCCTTCCGTCAGTCAGACCGAGGAGACGGTCACCGTACGAGGCTGCCAAAAGGGCTTGTAGCTGCAGTCTCTGGTCCTAGTGCATTTCGTGAGGAGAACAGGAGGATGATGAGCTGGAGGCGGCACCTACTGCATGGGAACTCTTTATTTGATGATGGCAGGGGTGTTTGTTTGGCTGTTTTTGTATACACAGTACAGCGACGCCTTACACACATTTCCACACATTTTATAAGACAAAAAAGGAAAGGGGCGCATCAGCAGAACAAGACAATCCATACACGTCGAGGTGAGCATCGCAAATCCTCTCAGGCCTTTTCATGAGGGACGTGCTTTTTTGTTTTTGCTTTTTTCTTTAAATGGCATGCACGGTGTGTTTGGCCTGCAGTCACTTCTGTCAGTTGGAAGTGTGTTTATGAGTGTGTGTAGACACAGCCGGAGACATGTTGACACTGATGAACTCGACGCTACACAAGTTGGAACGGTGGTTGTTTTTAAGCAGATCCAGTCGGAGATGTCTCACTCAGAAACCCTGTCGCGCTGCTCGTCTCATGTTACTACCTACTACCTGAACAAGTTGAATTGTCTTTGGACAGGGTTACGGTGCAGTTACAATCAGTACACATCTGGGGGGGGGGGGGTGTTGTCAGCGCAGCCTGAAAAGATTCAATGCAGACGTGAAAGCAAAGTGACGGCGCCATGGCTTCATAGAACTTATTCTTCCCTTATTTTATTTAGGTTATCCTTGTGTTCACGTCTCAGATCGGGTTGTGAATATCCTGATGAAGCATTCCAAAAACGAATTCAAAAATTCAACCGATTAGGATTTCAGTGAAAAGAGTGAGAAGCGACACATGCCATGTTTTTCTTTCTTCTCCCTGCTCCAAATCATTATTGCCACATTTTTATTTTCCTTTTTTTTTTTTGTCGTATTGTGTTTGCCTACCCCCAAGATGAATCGATTGGAAAGGTATTGTGTGTTCAATGTCTCAAAAGTGATTTCTTGTTTACCTTGTATAAGTGACAGTGGGGTAAATGCTGTAAAGTGGGTTGTTTTGACAAGGTGGTTGTTCAACATGTAATTGTCGTAATTGGTTTGCACTGTTACATTGATATGCACTAACGGAAAAGAAACATACCTCATTTTATACAGAGCATAAAATGTGCTAGAGTGCTATTGTTCGTTGGGTAACTTCAAAAATTAAAAAAAAATTGCATAATGGCCAAAAAGAATGATCCCAACTGGGTGGTGGTTTCCTCTGAGGCCAGATAATTGTTAATTTGTAACAGTATGAAAGGGCTGTTTCACTGTTTTGGCATAAAATAAATATTTTTATTTTGAGGGGGGGGGGGAAAAAGTACCATTTCAATAGAAGTTAGTGATTTGATACCTTCACGTTGCCGGTACACGAACTAGCACAGGGCTAATGGATGACAAAGGAAATGATGATTTACACCCAGCACATGGATTCCATTTGTTTGGACATTGGACTGAAGCTGCAATTCATTTATTTTTCTCCAAGAAAGACAAATGTAGGATGGACAGGTACCCGACTGACTCAGCAAATGAAAACAAACAAAAAAAAAGGCGTAGACGCTCCTAGAGTTCAGGTTATTTCTCAACTGTTAGGTATTTCATCAACAGGACGACGAGCCATTGACTAAAGTAGACGAGGCCGTTTGAGGCATCATCTTTGTCACGTTGGAGACACACATCCTGAGTGCTGAACAATCTGAAGGGTTTTAATGCAATATCAAATCCCCCCACCCCAGATTTTACTTTGTGGTGCATGTTTAACGTTGACTGAAATGTTTGGCAAGAGTAAAATTTGATCAGCTGCCCCGAGGACATCATTCTCCTTTCACGAATGACCCATTGTTTATATGTCGTGCAAAACAAAGCAAAAGGAACGTGTTTGTGAATACGGGAGGTTACTCATTTGTGTTGATTTAAATGTTCATCTATTTACATAAATGACCAAATAATGTATGTAGCCTTTCACATTACAGTCACATAATGTATATGATGATATATATAAATGCATACATATATACATATATATGCAGTATATGTATATATGTATATAAACAAAATGCCTTATAGACGAGGGACATTCAACCTGATTAGAAGTACCAGGATAATAAAAGACTTAAATGAAGTTTGTACCATGGTCATTGATTGTAACGGAGCTGCAGACAAACCCTTGAAGCTATAAACTCACAAGGATGCACGTCCATCACTCATCTTCAGCTGCGATGCCAATGTCTTACATTTCATGCGAATTCTGTCTTAATGCCATGTCCCATTAAAAAAAGAAAACATTCAGTGGTGGCCTTCAGTTTTATCCCATGTCTCTCTGGTTTTGCTTCCCCTTTTAAAATATTGGACATCATTATAACTGAGCATCCTATGGTTTTCTGCCCTCTCCAGTCAACACTTCACTCAAAGTTCTTTTTAATTGTCTGGAGCCCTTTTTTCCCCCAGGTTTTCAGAGAAATGCGTGGACATGAGTGAGTGTGGTCCTGAAAATAAGGACATCACTATTTACCATTATTTAAAACCCGCCCCTTTCAATGAATTACTCAATTTGACCCAGGATCTGGAATACTGGGTATGTCTTCTGTGTCTGTACTACACCTACTGGTAAATTATTTGCCATGTAGTCATATTACTTCTACCCAAAACTGATGTGTTCAGTCACATTGGACTATTCTTTTGAACGCAATATTAACTTTTTTCAGACTTGGATCTACATATACATAGTCAGAGCTTCACTTGGAATTTAAGAGAAATATCTCAACACTTGACTGAACTTAAACCAACCATTAACTCTCAACAGAATGAATTCTTAATTTTAAGACTGGCACAGCATATTAGTCTTCACTCTTTCAATTAAAACTACAGCTGTAGGTCAAACCAAAGACCAATAAAGACTCCGATTTGGAACAGAAAGGTTTAATATGAGGAGCAACCAAACAGTTAAGAAGCAACATTTGACTACAGAGACATTTTTAGCTGTTTGTGTGAATCTGTTCTGTCAAAGTTCCTCTGGTCAACAACGTCTGACTGACTGAGACGCATCGAGTCACGTCTAAGTTTCAACCAGTATCTTCACAAAAATATTCCTGTTGCAAGAAATGACTTTGAACTTTGGTGCAATGTACTTAAATTCGAGGAAACAGTAGTACACAATGTCTTGAGACCAAAGTATCACCCTTCTATTGAAGCTTGTTACACGTGTCCTGTCCAATTATCATCAGGTAAATAAAGCCACAATTCTGAACCTGAGTCGCAGATCAACTGCAAACATCCGACACTGTCACAGTCTTGTTGAAGCCAATTTACTTAGTTTAATAAATAATGGATTTGATTTCTATCACGCTTTTCAAGGCACCTAAAAGCGCTTTACATTATTGATCCATTAATGATTCATATGCAGTTTTTAAATTTTGGAACCCCTCCAAGATTCACACTGTCTACATGCTGCTAGTTTCACACCTGGACTGGAAGTAGTGCAGTGACTGATTGACCCCAAGAGCCACAATTAAAGCCACTTCTGGCTGGGGAATGATCTACTTTAATGATGCAAATACGAAAACAACCTCATCAGTTTCCACCCCAAAAAAATGCATAGCCTGCTGGAAACAAATTAAACGTAAAGTTTTATTTCAGTCACTGGCCTGTAAATTAGTTAACTAATAATTTGAATCAGAGGTTGTGTTAGATGGACTGTCTTTTTACAAATTCACACCAATTATGACTTCAAAATAATGTCAGCATAATCTTTTCCATTGTAGAAAAACAATATCCAAAATATGAACACTATTCATTTCTGAGCTTTATAACACTAAAAGAAGACAATACACCAGGGGTGTCAAACTCTTTAGTTCAGGGGCCAAATTCAGCCAAACTTCGTGTGAAGTGGGAGGCCAATCAAATAATAACAGAAATACATAAACTCCAAGCTCTGCTTATGTGATGAATATGTTTGCATCTACAAACTGTCCTTTAAAACAACGTGAATAACATTAACCACCTCAAAATAGTTGAAAAAGTGTAATTTTAACAATATTTTACGTGGTTTATCATTTATACATGTTCATTACAACTTAGAGATTACAGTGGCTCTATAAATAAAACAAAACATTTAGTAACAGGTAGAATATTGGCAAAATTATACTTTTCTTAAGACATTTCAGGTTGTCAATATTTGACCATGTTTATCTGTTCTTGTGAAATGATACTTTGTTTTAGTGTAAATACAGAAAATCAAAATCACATGAAAATATTTACATTTCCACAGAGAAAAAATTGGAGTATTTATAGGTGATTATTATAATATTTCTGCCAGTCTGTACATGGAACCTCAACTATAATTTCTGCAGTTCACAAATTCATCTCACAGGCTGTATTGGAACCTCAGGCAGGCCACATTTGGCCCCTGGGCCACATATTTGACACCCTTGCATTACACAGCATAACTGAGCGACATTGGGATCAGAAAAGTCAAGACGTTGACAAAGCATTACTGAAAATGTACATACACTCACGTATCAAGAAAGTTGGCGAGATCACTTGGAAACTTGTTACAAAGATCTAAAGTCTGTACAGTATGTTCCTATAGGAGTAAGAGTTGTGCACAGGGTTGTATAACAGAAACAGCAGAACTGCCAGGAAAACCCTACACTGAGGTAAACACTTTTCTATACAAAATAAAATAGAATTCAAATTCAAAGCCACCAATGTGCCACGTAACACAATTGATCTTTCAAAAATAAAGACTTGAGAAAAAAAAATCTTCAGATTTGCCGTTGCTTCTAAAGTGGCACAATTCGGTTGCAGTTAGAACTGCCGCTGAGTTCCTTTAAAGGGTTTGAATCCGCCCACATTACCGCCGCTGGGAATGGAGCTCGTGATCTGTACAATTCGGTTCATTCCAGATGAGGAGTGACTAGAGAAAAAAACAACGGACATCCAGTTAAACACTGAGGATGTGTGTGCGAGTGTGTGAGAGAGACCGTGTGTGATCTGGAGGTGGCTTTTACCTGGAGGGTGGGGCCATCATGCTGCCGCGGGAATCACCCATTCTGCGATTGTCTGGGAAGCCTCCACCCTGGGAACTGGACCCACTGTGCCACTCCTTTCTCAGGCCCTGATCCCTGTTATGACGTTCCACCACAACCTGTCGACCTGAACTGAACGGCTGGTTTGGACAGGAACAAGAGTCACATGAGTCCACCATACGCACAGTTTCATACAGCTTAAAACACTATAACATACTAACATTCAGGGTTTTCCAAGTGTGTTTCTAATTAACTTAAAAGTATGCATTATTCCATAAAGACTCTACACTCTCAGTAGAGTGTGTAGACTGTCACTCTCTGCTTTATGACATTTCGTTGCCAGACCACTGGTCTGTGCAATGACAATAAAATGAATTAATCTGACAGTGAGTTTATGGATAGAATATGGCACTTTCCAACAGGAGTCATAATAATACAAATAACAGAGTTTTATGAACATTAATTGAATCAAGTATGATGGAAGAGGGAAACATCTAAAACATTGTGATTCTAAAATATGCAGGACACCGGAGTTGCGGACTCCTGGTCCAAAGAAACAGTGACTTCCCGGGTACAATTGCTTCAGCTTTAAGGTTACACAAGCCTCATCATGGAGGAGAGAACCCAGTTCTTAGTTATTGCACGACCAATGGTGGGTAAAAGTTGAGCTGACCTGGTCGCCCATCACCATGGGTCTTCCTCCATCTCGGTCATTGAAGCCGCTTCTTCCGCGGCTGGATGAAGACCCCCCTCTCATTGCAGGGCCTGGACCATCTCTGCCAGATCGCTCTGGACGCATACGCATAGCTCCACTGTTTAGCAAAGAGGAGACAAGTAGTTTTATGCACAGAACTGACCGACCACAAATTGAAAGCTATCTTTCTTTGTCAAACGCAGCCTTTTTACCGTATATCCCCTTTGTTAGTATTCATGCCACCGTCATTCTTCCAGCCGTGCCCTCCGTCCCTGGGTGAGCGGTTGTGTGACATGCCAGGCATCGTTGCCCTGCCTCCCATAGGACGATTGTGCATGGGCACCGGCCGCCTCTCGTCTCGGTCTCTGCGGTCCGTGTCTCGGAGTTCGGTGCGTTGGGGAGGTGGAGGCTCAGCCCTGCGGACTGTGTCAAAGCTCTTGGGGTAGCGATCGAAGCCAGACGCAGGTCGGCTCTTCTTTACTTCTGGCTCACCATCAAAACGGTTTCGCCTTTGAAATGATAAATGTGATTAATATCAGAACAGTAGACCGAGGTAAAGAAGATTGTTAATCTACCATCATGGAGTAGTGACAGGAGTGCCATACTCTTAATGCAGTTAGCTCTTCTTAATATTTGTATGTTAACTACGTACAGAACTGGAAGTTAAGTTATTCTTTCGTAGTGCATGTGAGGTTTTCCTGTTGTTTACACGCTCTACCTGTCATACGGTGGCTGCTGCTCCGCTGCAGTATCTGGAAATCGACCCCTGTCTCGGTTACTGAAATTTGTAAAGCGGTTTTGCTGCCGGTTGTAGTTGGACCCTTGGTTCAGACGTACATCAGAATCAGACTGCATCTTCTTGTTGCCATTCCAATATGGATCATCCCTCCGCCTGAAATAAGACAAATGAAGATATATTCAATAATAGAATATTATTCGCTGTAGTTTACAATAAAAATAGATGTGATCCTGGAAATTTCACTACACAAATAGTGTCCATACCCATGGTCCACTTCACGGCCTCTTTTAAGATTATTTCTCTTTTCTTGCTCATAGCGGAGCTGCTCCTGCTGCCGCCGAAGCTCTTCTCGTTCTCGTGCCATGCGCTCCGCCTCTTTTCGCCGTTCCTTCAAGATATAAATATCAAAATTTACACATTTTTTTTAAACCATGGCATTTGTAAGATAACAAAATGAAAATTTTGCAGATTTCAAGCTAACAAATTCTGCATAATAGGGACAGACATTAATGCACAATCACTGTACAGCTGTTGGATTTAAATTCTCAGCATCTATATATTAAATGCCAAATATCCCGTGTGCTTGGGTGTGTGTCCTGGGATTCATACAAAATGTGGAAAGCGCTAACTGCTGCTGTTTGGCAAACGGCAGCAGTATATCTTCTAAAATGACAAAATATCTGTCATTTTAGAAGACAACAGCCTTATGGTCACTTTGCTTTGGCCAGAGTGCTTTGGCAGTGACTGCTGGTCAAATGTGGTACAGCATGCATGAACACACAACAGACGACAACAAAAACGACATCTAGAACCCCTGGATCCCAGCTGGTCAACATGCTCATTTTTTAAAATATTTTATGACATCTGGAGTTTTCCTTGACCATTCTCACTGTACCTGCTCGATGCGGAGCCTCTCTCTCTCTAGTCTCTCTCGCTCCAGGCGCTCCCTTTCCAGTTTTTGTCTTTCCATCTCAAGTCTTTGCCTCTCTCGGAGCAGGTTCTCCCTTTCTTCACGCTCCCGTAGTAGACGAACGCGCTCCCGCTCCCGACGTTCTTGTTCTGCAATTTCGCGCCGCCTAAAACACAGGTCAGTTGTTTCAGATCTAAAGGGAAGACAATCTTGCTCAAATTCTTTCAATGTGACTCAAAATTCAAAATACCTGCGCAGGTCAACAGCTCTTCGGACACGTTCCATACGAGCCATACGTTCACGCATTCTCTGCTCTTTCATCTTCTCAAAAGGAAGGATTTCTTTATCTTCTCCTTTATTAAAGAAAGGTCGTGGTTTGTCTTTCATCATCTCAAACTGAAAGGCAACACAAAGAAATGTAAGTGTAAATAAACATGTTAAGTGAACTCTATTAGTGCCAAATTTGAGTTTTAGAAAAATTTACCTCTTCAGGCGGAATGAACCATTTGGGCCGCCGCTGCATATTCATGTTGTGGAAAGGCTGAGGGGAAAAAAGAACCAATCAGAAAATATATCCATGTAGCGAGCATAAATATAAAGAGGATTTCTCTGCATTTGATTTAGTCATACCTTAGGAAAATACCTCCCTCTTCTGAAAGGTCTCATCTTGCCAAAATTAGAGTCTCCTTTGCCGTGATCCATCATAATGACTGGACTCTTTCCTTTAAAAAAAAAAAAAAGTGCAAAAAACGATGTTTTACAGTTAACATTAAATATAGCAGATAGTTGTTGATGCACTGGAATGGTAACATAATGCAGAGCACACTTTTAATACCCTTGAGCAAATATAGCTATGCCCCAAAATTTTCGTTATGATGTCTGTGTAAATTTGGTGCAAAAATCACAATGCATTCTACAGATAATGCGATGACATCGTTGAAAGAACACATCTCCACTTGACCTTAGAAAAGTGGGTCAAGATGATCCATTTTCTATTGGTTTCTATTCCATGCCAAGATGCATCCAACATAAATTTGGTGCAGATGGATCGACATATTCTTCAGATAATGAGATTGTTTTTGAATGGATAGACAGTACAAGGACAATATCCGTCTGTCCTGAAGGTGACAGAGGGGTAAAGACTAAAAGAACGGTAAACAGTATAAGAAGAAAATCACACATACGTCCGTGCTTTCTCTCATCTTTCTTGGAAGGATCTTGACCAAAGTTTGCTGTCGTTGCCTCAGCTTTTCCACCTTTGACCTCTGGTTTCTTGGAAACATCTTTGTCCTTGTCCAATGGTTTCTCCAACTTCTTGTCTTCTTTTTTGTAAGATGGCTGTGCCCTATGCAAGATGAGGACAAAATGGTTAAGCTTCATTCATAGAAGAAAAGACTCAGTTTTTCATCCCCTCTCCCACCACTCACTTGTTGGGCACTTTTGCCCCCACAGAGCTACGCTTATCACAGGATTTGCTGGCAGTGGTTTTGTCCTCTCCTTCCTTCTTCAAGGGCTCTTTTTTGAAAGGATCATTTTTTGCCTGAAGTAAAAAGATGAATGCAAAGTAACACACAATAGCATTAAAACTTGTACTCCTTTTCTGCCAATCATTCTTAAGTCATTAGTAAAACTTGTTAATGATTTAGTGTTGAATATAAGAGACTGACACTTCCTAACTTACCCTTTCAACGTATATCTGCTGTCCATGGAGCTCTGTACAGTCCAGGTGGGAGACGCACCGTGTCACCTCTGTACTGGAGGACATTGTCACCAAGCCGTAACATTTTGAACCAGGACTGCGGGCATTTGTTACCACCTTTGCACTCAAAACCTGTTGGCAAAAGAGTTGAGTTATAGGTTTTTCCTGTTGCACCAAAAAAAATTAAAGACATTGTCATTTGCATTCTCTACCTTGCCATATTTGCCAAAGAGATTCTTTAGATCAGCCGCTTTAGTGTTTGAAGACAGGCCACTGACCCAGATGTTACGAGAAGAGCTGCTACTGCTGACCACTCCTGATAAATAAATGTTGTCACAACTCAATCTATAAATTAGTCTAACAGTAAAGTTCTTCATATGCCTGGTGTTATTTGGCATTTAAATTCTTACCCTTTTCATCTTTTGCAGCTTTTCCATCTCTGTCTCTTGAAGAGCTACAAATCAAATGTTGCATCAAGCACAGAGAATCAATGAACATAAATGAACTCTGATATTAGGTGACAGGCAAAAACATGTGGTTGAACAAGACACTTTCTCCATTTTGACCAATAAATAAATAAATAAATAAAATCCTTAAGGCGTAGATCTGAATCAATGTCACAAAGGCGTCATTGCTTTTCCAGTGGTGAGATGGACCAAGTTGTCAGCCAATTTATTCACTTGACCAATGAATTCTTCAGAAGTCTGCACAACTTCACAGTGAAATCATTTGACCAAAAAATAAAAAGTAAAAACACAAAAACATGAAAATGCCATCACATGGACTAATGCGCTTTTAAATGCTTGGTGTAGAAACTGGAAAAGGTTTTAAAACTTCTGGAAAGGTCAAAGTAACAAAATAATAGGTGTTTTTCAAATAAACCAAAGCAGTAAATGGCAGGATTAGGTACATCAGTGAAAATTCCCCTTAAGGCACAAAAAATCTTGAGGCTACCCCCAATGATGCGTTCTTAGTGAGCTGGACTTGGTAGTAGAATCAAAGAACTGACATAGAAAGACAAACCTCTTTGCTTGACCTGATGCCCCAGTAGTGGAGGGGCCTTTCTTCCCAGAATCCTTGTCTTTGTCTCCCGTTTCCGCTTTCTTCAAGGCCTCTCTGCCCTCTTTCTTCATGGTTTCACCCTTGGATCCGTCATCTTTCTTACCATCTTTGTGGCCCTCCGTCTCTTCCTCTTTCCCGTCATCGTCTGGGCCCATGTCAGCAGAGGCCTCTGGCTCATCAGTGCCCTTGTCAGCCTCTGGATCTGGAATTTTCACATGTTTACCTGTTTCCAGGAGATCATCCCCATCAACGTCTAGGGTAATGGCATCTTCATTTGGAATAGAGACGGACAGGTGATCATCCTCGGCATCTTTAGAGGAATTCATGGCTTCAGCTTCCATCTCAGCCAGTCCCGACTCGTCTGGATCCGCCTCCCCATCCTCCTCTGGGTCGGCGTCCTCATCCATCTCTCGGTCGGCGTCTGCTTCGACCTCTGGCTCCGTCTCAGCATCGCCCTCTGGCTCAGAATCAGCTTCAGCCATCACAGCCTCTGGCTCTGGGTCAGCCTCAGGCTGAGTGAGGCTGTCCTCACTGGGTGCAGGCTTAGAATTTTCACGAGTACCATCATCTGTATCTGTTACATCTGAGGGATTTAATAAGGATAAACATGGCAACAAAACACAACTTTTAACATTGACATGACGCATGTTACTTGACCTAAAAGTAGAATAGAAAGCACATTTAGTGTTAATGGTCATCGAGGGCGTAGACACCACAGGAAGACACAAAACACACAATCTTCACTGAACATGGGGAACTCTTCATTTCTTGTCACACCTAAAGTACTTGAGTCACAGTGGATACTGCATGTATAACAGCAAGTGCTTCTTGAAAAGTAGGGCAGTCCTCCAGATGACCAACGTTCAATGACCAGAAAATCTCATCAGTTCATTTCTTGATTTATTCAGCTAGACATAATGCTTCACCAGCTGAGCAGTCCATGGCAAATCGCCCATGTCGGTAAATCATCTGTATCTTCTCAATTTCTTCAATAAGTGTCATCAATGTCTTATGAGCAGATTTCAAAAAATGTGGCAAAATTATCTCCCGTATTCAAATCCAATTGTACAGAACAGTGCACAAAAAATGTGCCCACCGGGCTGTAACAAGTCCGTCTTTGCAGGTCTAGGCAATGCTGCATGTTGTCGTTCTTTATTGTGCACATCATCTTGGCTCAGCAATCCGCTGCATTTTGATGGATTCTGTCTCTGACATACTCCCAAGTATAAGAAGCATCTTGATTTCTTGTGAAATTCTGACACAGTCGTGTGCATTTTCTTCCAAGGATATCATTGATGAATTCACAGTCTTACACACATCCTGTCAGAGGATTAATCCTAGAATAACCGTGTGTAATAACTGGATGAACAAGGGGAGATGTCAATCAAAATGTCACCAATAAAGGACAAGGATCCTTGACTTGACAGATAATTCTTTCAATTCAATGGTCATTAAAAGAGCATGTTTGATGATCCTCTGTTGTCATTTGTGTGAGCAGTTGAGTGTCGACAGACGAAATCCACCGAAGACAGCAGTACTTTTCTCCTCAATACTGAGCTGTCCAAGAAAGCTGGGTGACCAAATGAAGACTGTAAACATCCAGTGAGTCATGCCAGTTGTGACAAAAATAGAGAACCGTCTTCATAAAGCATGTCCGTGGTGCTCATTTTCATGTATAGTGAGTGACCCAATACGGTAGCTACCAGAACCATGAACATAGTAAATGATGGGTTTTATCAGGACTTTGTGACAGTGCCCACCAGCTGTGAAAATAAACCTGCTTGTGTTAGTATTTCCTATTAGTGTACCGATGTACATACCTTTCTCTGATTCATACTCTTCAGTTTCCTGAAAAAGAAAATTCTTAGGTGAGCCAACCAAAAGTCAACAAAACAATTAAGAAACAAAGCTCTTCATTTAGAAATATTCTGTGCTTCTATCTTTAAGTCTGTAATGCAAACAACTTCATATTTTAATTTAAAAAATGAATCATGTCTCATCATGAGGAACTAACATAAAATTTTCTTGATATCCAAGTTCATTCTGGGGGAAATGTAAGATGTGGATTTAAAATGAGAATCCTTTACACTTTATACTTGACAAATTTTGTTACCAGACATAACATACCCTTCTCTCATTAGATGAATGTCTGCCACCCAGATGCATTTTTAAAGCAAAGCAAACTTAGTTTTCCTCTCTTTGAATATTAGATAAATTCAGGTTCAGATTCATCAGCCTTACAAAGATCCTAGAAATATGACAACACATCAAACGTCACGGTTACTTTGAAACATGATTTTCCCCACTGCTTATTTCTCCAGAAATGTGGTTATTTCTAACTAAATGAGTGAGGAACACTGATTTCACTGTCTAGACATTACATGGTACAAACACTCTATAGTCACCTTGGAAAATCCATCTTCATCCATTGTAGTGTCAACATCTGAATCCACTTTTTTTCCTACAAAGTGAAAAACAAATGCTTAACATATAATGCATGTGTGATAAAATCTTTAAAAAGGCACCATCACCCTAAAAATTAACAAAGGATTACCTTTGGCATTTCCTCCTTTTCGACTGAGATTATCGCTTGATGGTTGAATCTTAATATATTCTGGATCGCCACCTTCATTGTCGATCGCCTTTTTAAAAATGAAAGCTATGTCAGCAACCGTGCAAAATCTCTCACTAAATCTTACAATGATTGAGAATAAAAAGAACACAAATACACTTTAGTCATCACATGAAGCGACACATTAACAAAAATAGATGTGGTAGGCATATAATGACTTTTTCAATATGGTTAACATTATATTTATTTTGCACGAAAAAGTGCACGTTTTATATGTGCATGGTAAATTAACTACTCAGTTAAAATTCAGCTACGACATTGTTCACCTCGGTCAATTTAATTACGACATTAAAACGACGATTTACTTGAATTACGATCGCTAGCATGTGGGGAGATCTGACGCAACATAGATTTGGCTATAGTCAATGTAGAACAGCTGAAACCGATCACGGATAGCTATTCGGTGAGCATAAAAATCAGGTCTATCGAAAGGTTCAACGTGAGCTCAAAATACAAAAATGTACAGGGCTGCCTTATCTGTGGTCAAAAACAACAAAAAAGACAACGTGTTTTTGACCCCAACCTTGCCTTTACGTCCTACATAACGCAATCACCAATGTGGTTTCTCTTAATCGCTGACTATTTCACGGAGGGATATGAAGGATTGAGTTAAAATTGTATGATTCTGTTTAATTAATGGCCATTTTACCACAGCTACCTGGCTAAAAAAATCGTCAAAACATTAGCTTGCCACAGATAGCATTAGCTGCTGTGTATCACATACCATTGTTCGTCTCAATTTCTTTGATATATTAGCTTTGTTTTTGGTTACCTCTTTAAGTCTAGCGACGAGGACGCTCTTTACACCCGAAGCGTCCAAATTCCTTCGTTTTAATTCAGATCTAAGGTCCACAACTCGTAAATCCGATATTTTCTTTGACTCCGTGGAAATGGCACCCGACGCCATTTTACCTCAAGATTACCGAAGTCCTGCGCGCGCGCAGACTGGTGTTTCTATTTCGTCGTTGGTTCATTTGATGTCATACTGCGCCACGGCGCCACCTGCGAAACGGCGCCGGTGAGTAAATAAACAGACCAAGGCCTTTAACCATGGCATACCTCTGATTCCTTGGATTTCTTTGGTAAATTATTCGACCCCGTTTCACAAAGCACGTTGGTGCACTTTACAGCTGTCCCCATTTTGATGTTTATTTGTATTGAAGTTGCAATCCCTGATTTAAGTGTAAACATCCATTTACCAGAATGAATCTGAATGTGAATACTGTGAAAACCTTACCTGACAATAGCCATGTGATTCTTACAGATCATCAGGACATTGCATCTCATAAGGAGTCATTTATAATAGTCGATAGACATAGATTGATTAACTTAGACTTAGACTTCCTTTATTGTCATTACACAGACACACACAATGAATCTGGTAACCAAATGTCATAGAATTG
>JAPTHA010000018.1:25748351-25775199 GCA_029814585.1 Gymnapogon annona | reverse complement strand
AAAGTAACATTGTCAACAGTACTATAAACAGTGAAAATACTGCACATCAGTGCAAACAGTACTATAAACAGTGAGACTACTATATATCAGTGTAAACAGTACTATAAACAGTGAAAATACCATATATTAGTGTAAACAGTACTATAAAACGTCGCCGTCACAACAATAACAAATGCCCGTTGCAGTATACGAAAAAACACACATTTATCAAAGCAGTGCACTAAACATTGCTGTACAATCGGTACATCAAGATCTTGCAGTAATTGTCAGCATGATAAGATTTGGTTTCATTGATCAAAGCAAACTGGTGTCAGCCCCTAGTGGGCGCGCTTGTATTTAAAATGGTGATTCCCGGGAGGTAATGGCGAACATTAAAAACTTGTACGAGGGCTTAAAGGTGTTATTTCTTTAATCGGGGTGTTACGGACTTGTAAATACAGAGAGTATGCAGCTATACAAGCGCCTTCTTTTTCGCTGTAAACGGTTAAAAAAAGGCTGTATAGTATACCTATACGGAGAATGAAATGAAGTTGTCGTAAAGTGCCGTAAAGCAGTGTTGGGCTCATCTGTCGCCCTCTTGCGGCCATAGGGGTAACGCTGTGTAGCCAACGCACAGTCGACCTGCTGGGTAAACAACAGTGCATACCTCGAAAGGCAGGAATGGGAACTTCGTCGAGGGCTAATAGTGAGACATTTCTTTTTTGTCCAATGGAAACACAATAGAGATGCCGTACTATCTTTCAGTTTCGACGGGATGCATTTTCGTATCAAAATGAGTGAGTGCTTTCGGGTATTTGATTTGAGAAGTGGGGCTAGTCCAGCGTTAGCTTAGCCCTTAGCCGTCCGGGGCCCACTGCCTTCATTTCTCTGCTCTGCTCGGGACTGTGTTGTCAGTTTCACAATCCCAGATTCTAACGTCCTCGGATCGCGATCTATGTATAGGCCTGCCTAGTTCCTCTATGGGTAAACATCTAGACAGTTGGCCGTTTTCAACGCTCGTCGCAGTATCCCACAGGATTCAACACCGTTTGTTACAACAAGGACGGTGACACATTTTGGAAAAAGGACTTAAACCCAGGTACGTGCTGTCTTTGTTGTCTTCTGTCTGGGGTATGTTCCGGGCTTGGTAAGGGAGGGTAGAGGTGGGTAGCTGCCCAGTTTGGGTTCCTTGATTTGTTTGCCCTCATAGTAATCGTATGACCACCAACATTAGATGCTCATCTTTGTGGTGCTTCTCATTATCACGAGTTTTTAAGGCCTGAGTCACAGCACAGTGTTTGTGGGACACACAGGCAGATAGCAGCAGTCGAGCTTGTTGTAATTGTTAAACGTTGTAGAAACTATGCGTAGCCCCATTTTCACACTGGTCCAGCCAAAGAAATCCTTTGTAGCTCCGTTTTTTTTACTTGCTTTCACAGTCGGAGTGGTTGATGGTGCTTTTTACAGACAGAACACACTGGGTTTGGTTAGATGCTTTCTGCTCAGCTGTCCTGACTGGTCGTACATGTTAAACTGCTCAGGCGGTTCTGTCAGATCCTTTTATTTCATCAGAACGTTCCCATGCTTTGAGGTGAAAGTAGATGCACTATCCGACTCATTATCGTCCTGGATCACTAATATTGAGCCTTGGTGCATAGTGTTTTTGTATCCTTCAGGGTTGTAGTCTGAGGGCCCTTAATTCAGGCATGTCATTGCGCAGCTTTCTCTTGAAGGACTCATACTCTCCAGTGACTTCTTATTACAGGCAGAAACAACGGGGATGTGCTGTTTGATACTTTGTAGCACATCAACTAAAACAGGGGCATCAAACTCATTTTACTTCTGGGGCCAAATCCAGACAGATTAGGTTTGAAGTGGGCTGGACCAGTCCAATAATTACAGAATGGCATAACAATAATGTCAACTCCAAACTTTCCTTATACAATGATAATGTTTACGTCTAAAAACTGTCCTTTTAAAAAATGTGAATAACATAAACAACCTCAAAATCCTACGGAAGAATATGTGTAATTTGAACAATATTATACATGTACATTACAACTTACAGGTCACACTGGATCTATAAATACACAAAAAATTTGATAACGGGCAGAATATTGATTAAAATTCCACTTCTCTTCACACATTTCATGTTTATATTTGTTCAGGTTATGTATGTTTTTCTGTGAAATTATACTTTGTTTTAGCGTAAATACAGGAAATTTTCATTAAAATATTTACATTTGCATAGAGAACAATTTGAAGTTGCAAGTATTCCTAGGTTATTATGATCATTTCTTTCCCTGTCTGGACGTGTAACCTGAACTATAACTTTAACAAATATCTAAAGTGTAATTTCATAAACTGATCTCCAAGGTCAGATTGGAACCTTAAGTGGGCTGTGTTTGGCACCCAGGCCACATGTTTGACAACCCTGAACTAAATCCTCACGTACAATGCAATCCTGAGACACGCAGCCACTTTCTATCGTCAACCCTCACCTAAGCCATTGAAGAAAAAAGTTGTACCTTTGACTCTTATTTCAGATTATGTGACAACATTGAAAGGAGGTGTGAAAGACTAGTGGCTTTTGACGCTGTTTGTCCCACGTACATGTGTAAAAGGAAAATGATCTGCTTTGCAATGTGCAGAAATGCCTCATGCATTTGTACAGTCTTCAGTGGTCAGATGCTTCAGAGATGTGGAGGTTTTGTTGTTTTAGCTTGAAATGTTCACCTGGTCTGTGTAAATTGAATTTGGTCAAAAGGAGCCAGGCTCCTAGAATAAAGAAAAAAAACCTCTTTTAGATCGTAACTGCCATCTTTTGATCTCACTACATTTAAAATTCTTAAATCATGCTATGGCTTTACATTTTGTGTTTTGTTTTTTATTTTTAAATGCAAACCTGAGCCTACTGCTGTGAATGTGTCTGTAAATGGTGTGGCATGGACTTAACAGCAGATTTGTTTTATTTTCTTTTGCCATGGTACATTAGTGCTACTCCCAGATGGCCACATGGACGGGTCAGCGAGTATTTTCCTAAATTACATGCTGAAATAGTAACTCTTCAAATTTTTCCCCCTGATTATATCATATAAACATGTGTGGTAAGCTTCCTGCTTTAGGTGATACTACCATATGCATTTAGTGCAGGAACATAACACTTTTGTAATTTTCTTCATGGTCTCCTAAATATTATGTGACTCCACTGGTGAACCACAAGCAAGGAAATCTGCTTTCTTATGCCTCAACCCCCCCACCCCCATAAAAATAAAAAAAAAGATGACAGTTGTCAATCCAGGGATCCAAAAATATGTTAACATATTTAATGTGTTATGATTGACATATCAAATTAGGGCTACTTAAAGGATTAGTATTACCTAAAGAAAGCCCAGGTGGATTATGATGCACCCTTTGTTGCATGGGCACACAGGTGAACAAAAAATATGGATTGTTGAGTTGTTTTAAAAAGCATATCAATACCTGAATATTTAGTCCTTGATAGGTGATACGAGGGTACTTCTCAATATTAGATTGTTTAATATTTAACCTCAGGAGGAGTACATTCCGAACGTCGTATTTTTAGTAATGCAAGAGTTGAAATGATTCTGTATTTCCTGTATCCAAAGCTGGCGTTTAGGTTTCATACTTGTACAGAACTCATCAAAAACGAAACTGCTCGTGACGACACAAAAGCCACGTGGGTACCGTGAGCGAGAATTCAGTTTAAAGATTATTGACAGTGGATGCAACACGAAACAGGTCAGCACAGTAATCTGCTCCGTTTCAGTAATACTCATTTGACAGTCATATCCGCAAAATTTCTGTGTGCCATGATCATTGCTGTCTATGAGGAGCAGTTTTTGGAAAATGTGAGCAAAGTCACTGCAGCAAAGCATTAAGCAACTCTTACAGGATGTTGTGGTGATGACATTTTAACATTTAATGTAAATTCAGCCGTCTGTTCATCCATCTAGTCATCTTTTGCTTAATCATGGCCCAGACCTGGCTTAAAGATCAAGGATGGAATGGCAATTAACAATAATACAATTGAATTTACAATGAGCATCACTCCTCAGAAATGAATCGTAAAAGTAAAGTTGTTTGTTAGTGTTCAATATTATGAAGTAAATATAATACTGCAATTATTTTTTACAGTTTTTACTTTATTGATTATACCACGTACGTATTTTGATTTTAACATGAGTTTTTATTTTCCAGTGAACACAGAATAAATTCATGTATTTTTAGCTGTTACCACTCATTAGACTTCTGTGCTGTTGACCAGTTAAATAAAATATAAAAAGTCTTTTCACAATTTATCTTCACGTATTGTCACAACTGTGTTGTCAATTATGAGACAGTTGTGCTGTGCATGCTGGAGGTCTGCAGCATTTGGGCTGCTGCAGTTGTTTCTCTGTGCCTTGTGAAGAAGGCAGACATAGTTGGTCTTGAATTGTAAAGGACACAAATACCGTTAGAGCAGTGGCATCTGTCATTTTAACATCAGATAAATTTATTAGCATATTAACTGCTAACTAGCTGCACATAAAAAATCTAAACATAAAAAATGAAACTGGCAAAGTCAAGTTGATCCTGACAAGCTGCCTATATTTACAATTGATACTCAATCAATCAATCAAATTTTATTTCTATAGCCCTTACTAACACAATAGGTCTCAAAGGGCTTCACATGACCACAGATGGCACTCGGTAACGACATCCCCTAGTATAACCCCCCTCCAGGGCAAGGAAAAACTCAAAAAAAAAGAGAAACCTTGAGAAGGGACCACAGGAGGGGGGATCCCCCTTCCAGGAACACCAGGCTGCAATGGATGTCGAGTGGACAACAGAATTACAATGTGAATGTGTGCATACACACACACAAAAAAAAAAAATACTGGATCAGAGCATCAATGCCTCTGTCGTATTTTCATTAAAAACCAATACAATTCATTTCATGGATAAATGAATGTGCAGGGTATTTAGACCTATATTTAGGTAGGATCCCATTTGAGCTTTTAAGTTATGCTTTCATACATCTTCATTATGTCGCTAGCATAATCATCAAAAGTGCCTTTGTAATGCAACTGCTCCTCTCTTCTGCCTGTAGGTTCAGTAAGATGCAGTGGGTCGATGCATAGGAGCTAATGCGAGTGCACTTAGAATTTGCCTCGTGAGGACGGACCTGCCACCATGAAGAGTGAGGTGCCATCTGAGGCCCCCAGCAGACAGGACCATCTGAAGGAGCCCCTGGTGAACCCAGAGCCCATCGAGGCCACCAAGAGCTTTCCTACAAACATGGAGGTGATTGGCAAAGCAGGCAGTGAGTACGCAGAGCTGTGCTCCGAGTCCAGGCATCGGCCCCTGAGAGACACGGGCACCCATCGAGACTCAGAACGGAGCATCCCTGGGCGTAGAAAAAGAAAAGGCCAACAGGCGGGCCCATCAGACTGTTCACTGAAAGAAGGCCACTTAAGTGAGAACTCACTGGCCCCGCAGCGTCCCAGGGCAGAACTTTTACAACACCCCAGCGAGGACGAACGTAATCATGAGTCCTCTTTTAGTGACTGTGCTTCCTCCCCCTCCTCCAGCCTGCGATTCGGGGACTCGGACACTCTCAGCTCAGAGGACGAGCGGGAAGCTGGAGCAACAGGGGGCCAACAAAAGGCTCCTGCCTTGACGACAGGAGGAGCAGCGGGAGTTGCTTTACGTCCTGTTCTGGGTCGAACTCGGGGGAATCGCTCCCATAAGTGGATGCGATCCGAAGCAGAGCCAGTGCTCCTCAAACGGCCATGTCTGAGTAGCCGGCGACCTCTGCATAGAAAACGCTATGTGAAAACTGCTCCTGGTGGGGGTCAACGGACTCCGAAGCAAAAGGAGCGGCTACTACTGCAGAGGAAGAAACGTGAAGTCATTGCACGTAGGAAATATGCTCTACTCCACAGCACCAGTAGCTCCAGTGAGGAGCTGAGCAGCGACTCATCTTCGCCCTCTTCTACCGAAGCTGAAGATGAGCTGTACGTAGACGTGAGCAGCACAAGCAGCCAGCCCAACAGTGCTACTGTAGCTTCAGGTAAATGCAAACCACTGGCCTGCATATCACTCAAACGCTTTTATTTTTAATAAGATATGAGGTGTGTTTTTGGAGACGACAAATACCTGGGTTTTTGCTTTTCCTTCTGGTTTGTTGAGCACAAAGAATGTACTTTTCCAGTCAAAATATAAATGACTACCGTAAATAATAACAACTGGGCAAAATTCAATTATTATCATTTCTGCAACAAATGAAAAAGCCACAGACATGTTTCCGCTTAGGCAAGTGATAAAAGTCATTATTACCTCCTAAGGTGTTATCAAATTGTCTTTCATACTCTAATACTGAGACCATTAAAGTCATAGTTTGGTCAAGCAGCACAAAATCAAGGGTGTGACATGTCAACACACACAAAATACTGACACCCTAGCAAAGATCACTGTTGCTGAGTTTCAGTAGTTAATTATTTGTTGTAAGTGAAATTTCCCAGTTTACGTTTATTGTTGATATTCTGCATCACGGTACCGTCGTCGCAATGACCCGACACTAGGCACCAGCGAGCGGTGTGACTTTACATGACAGAACCAGGACCTCTTGGCTTTCCTTTGGGGTTAGATCAGTCACACAGATGCAGGTCTTATTGCAGCAGTTTGTTTTCTGTTGTTTCCGTATGGTGTCTGTGTCGCACAACGCACACACTTCTCATCAACAAAGGAGTCAAAAGATCTGTGGAGTCACAATGGCCAAATCCCAACTCATCCCTTGGCCCCCCCAATGGCCCTTGCACTTGGCGCTACCCCTTAAAACACAGTTACAAAGGGTGGGCATAGACTTTGGGAATTTTTTACACACCAAGGTTTTTTTTGGTGATTATTTTGCACAGCTCTAGACATGCAAAATATAGATATTATCAAAACACACACAAAAATGCATAAACATCATATATATAGCAGTAAGTGTCTTATAACCAGAATGCAGTAGATTATTTTTTTTCAAAGCTTTTGCACCAAGACCAGCAAGCTGTGCTTTGAGATCTTCATTTGTTTATTTGTCATGCAGATTAACACACAATCAACAATCCAGTGAAATTTTGACAACAATAAATACAACATGTAATAAAAAAGGATAACAATAATAAAAAAATATAAACATTACAGGAACAATGCCGATGGTCTGGAGGAAAAAGTAATATAAATATTAATTAAAAAAGAGTATGTCTAAAGAATTACACGTACTTGAATATGTACAGAAGTAATGAACTGACAAACAGCGCAAAGGATAAAATGATGACGATAAACTGAAGGATGATCTGTGAGGTAGAGCTATCAATAGAAAAGTCCTTATTATTTTGAATAATTTATGTATTTCACTTTTGGATGTCGTGGAGTTGGCAGCAAGATGACACTTTCATAATATGTCGCATATTTCCAAAATATGCTGTCTTTGCCGTATGTAATGGTATACACTCCAAATATCCTTTGGTAACGTAAAGGGGGGGTACAGGACACAGATCGCTATTGCTTGATGGTGTTGAATAATTTTTCCATAGAAATTTGAGAGTGCAAATCTATTCCACTCCTGCAACCAAAAAATGTGGCAAATTACATCAATCTGGATATAAAGAGTCTTCATGTGGAATATCCATGATTTGTTTTTGGTATTTTGTACTGAAATTTCTTTTGTTCGTCCCATCGCTCATCTATAATGGTATTATCATATTCCAAACACTCAGTATGTTCTGTTCATACAGTGTTTTCCCCTTCAGCCTGCTGGGGTTGAACCACAATGTGGACAAACACCATGTACTTTATGCATTTTTTTAAGAGGCACCATTAGTCTTAGGAACATAATGGGTATAGTTTTCCCTCAAGCTCAGAGGCAATGAGATCTCTGACAATGCAGAATAAAAGCACAGTTCGGCCATGAATTAACATTTTAATTGAGTAACAGTGATAGAAAAATAAAAAATAAAAGAGAGGCTAACACAAAAGCTGGATCTAATCTGATTTTTAATCATGGTATAGAGGTGAATCATTTTGGAAGGCCTTGTGGCGAGGTCAGGTAGCATGTGGAACACACCTGCATCTGAACATATTGTGGCCTTTATTGTAAGTGCTGTGATTCCAACTGCTTTTCCATAATGTCTGCCTTCTGAAGGGGATGTAGGATTCAGAGATGTGCAGATCTGTACATCGAGTGGTTTCACACCGAAGAGGTAAAAGCAAGCAGACAAACACACTTTGTGTCTCTGTCTGTGTGTGTAGTGTAAACACGCTCACAAATAGCCCCGACCCTCCATCTCCCATGTTGCCGGTGCAGTGTGTGCCAAGCTTACATAAACCCACAGTCTGGGTGAGAAATGGATTAATCAGTGGTCTAGGTTTTTGATTTGAGTCTTTTTCTTTACAATGATGCCAACACACACATTGAATGCACAGTGTACTGCTGTACAGGCTTGGCCTGGTGCGGGTGTGTGGAGAGTATTCATGGTCTGAAGGCACTAATGATAAGAGAGATGCTTCTTCCCTCTGCTCCTCAGGGCCCCACACCTGACAGCTGTAATGGAAACTACAGTGCTGTGTACCTGTTCAGACAGCATGTTCCTCTGCATTTTAGATATAAAACATCATCCAGCTAGAAGTCTTCATATTAGGCACCAGTTATTCCCTTTTAAAAAAAAAAAAAAAAACAAGAATCAGTCATATTTACTCAAGGGTTACTCTTAAAAGCCACACCTCTGACTCTATTGAAGCCATTTAGCCTCAGCACTGTTTCTGCTGCTGCTGCTGTGGACCTAAGGGAGAGTGCAAAGTAAGTTGCTGGGGCTCTGCGGTGGGAGGAAACTCAGACGCTGTTGAGCAGAGGCCTTTGCATAGTAACAGCAGGTCTCTGAGGGGAAAACAGACATTTGTTTACAGCTGGGTAGAAGCACAGAGGCAAGTGATAAAACCAGTCCTCTGAATGTTCACAGCTATAGCAGGTGTATGACGTCATAGAAAAGTTTAATCCAACCAATATTCTGAGTTTTAAAAAAATAAAAATGGAAATTTGCCATATCGGATCCAAATTCAGGTCACAACTGAATTTAAGACCCTGATGAGATAGAAGCCCACTGCTCAAACACTGACGTGAGTATTTTAATTACTGGTTGCGTGGCCGTATCATTAAGTATAGTGGGGGTTTTGTTTCTACGCACACTGCACATACCTGTCAAGACTGTCTTGCAGGTTTTAAGGTGTTTTTGTTTGTGTAACCTTGTGGATGCTTCACCACAGTCCCTGGCAGCTCCACTTGCCGAGGGTGCTAAGCAGCAGTCCTCAGGAGGAACGCTGGAATACAAGACACGCTGGGGAATTACGGACTTCACTCACAACACAGTTATACACCATTGTAACATACGAGCAAATGGTCTACACGAGGGTAGTTGCGATTACTCGAAAAATGCACATTTGAAAACATTTAACCCAGAGAAAGCAGATCTTGTTTTTCTTTTTTGGCCATATATAATTAGATTCCTTTAATCGTCCCACTGGGGGAAATTTCCAACCCACGCCTCCAACATATCAACACTTCCACAGTATCCCCCGTTTGTGTGTATGTTCTTACAGTCCATAGATTGACAATGATATCGCAGACATCTGCCACATTTTTATGGAACGCTTAGCAATGTGAGAGATAATATGAAACTCGGGCCTCATACACCAGATGCATGAGTCAGCAGCAGCGCACAAATGATATATTCATGTCAAGACTTTAAACTAAAATGAACCACAGAATTGTGGGTTCAGTGTTTTTGTGGAGGTACTATTCGCGTACGGCTCCATTAAAGTGCGTGGAGAGGGTTAATGAAATTATCTCGCTTAATTTTTGTCATGACTGTTTTACGAAGTGTGCGTGATGGATGAAAAGATGAGTGTGCCGTTCCAGAAATTAATTAATGACAAGAATCTTCTCAAAGGTCACATGGTGTGTTTGGAAACTCGTCTCCTTAAGTGTATTTTGGCTTATTTACCTGTAACTCGAACTGAACCTCAGCTTGTTTCGCAATAAAACAACCAAATGTAATAGAGACAGAGCTGACCTACATTCCTCCTTTATGCAGCGTTAAAATGTTGGACCCACTGCTGTTAACATGATGGAATTGTGGAAACGCTACCTGGCAATTTTCACAGATTACGTGGTTGCCGACGAAGCAGTTGAAACAGAAAGGGAACACCTGCTTTTTGAGTGAAAGAGGAAACTTTTCCTAGGTTCTGTGGGAGAACATCAACTTCAGTATAAAACAGCAGATTGAGTTTGAAGTGTTTTACTTTGAATGCATTTCAAGGCCTCGTCTGATTCTGTATGCCGTGATCAGGTCATTGAATGTACCAATGTGTTCAGGTGCTCTGGATGAGGATGTGGTGGTGATCGAGGCAACTCCAGCTCCTGCTGTCCCTGCCAGCGAGGAGATTAACGTCACCTCCACAGACAGCGAAGTGGAGATTGTCACCGTCGGAGATGGTTTCAGGTAAGCCCTTACTTAGTTAAGGAATGGATGACCTTCACCAGCTATACAGGATGTATTAGGTAGGAACTGTTGAATTACAGCAAGGTGGTCCTAGGTTTGATCTTGGTTGTACCCCGGCTTCGCTGCTGGGAGATGGGGTGAGCTCCAACACCCCCCTGAACCCAATGAAGGACTTAGCACTTGAGAAAACCAGCAAACACACTTAAGCGTTAATATGTGTTCTGAAATGATAGACTAAATAACTGTGTTTACCAACTGACTGTGAACTCACCACGATAACAGAGGAAATTTCCCCGAGTGGGACTAATAAAGGAATCTAAATCGCCACTGAGGTTGGAGTGAGAATGTTCATCTATAACGTTGGCCAGTCCCTATAAGTCACGGTTGTGTCATTCAAAGCCTTTTAAAGCTCAGGTCCGAGTGAAAATGATCTCCCAACTGTTACAGTCATACGAGGTTCAGAGCAGAAAGCTGTGCCGCGCCGCCCGTCATGTCATTTGAACACTTGAGCCGTCTGCGGTCATTAGCTGTGAATTAATTTAAGATTAGGAATGATATTTGTTTGGCAGAAATGTCCGGAGTAATCAGGTCTGTTTGAGCCTCAGGCTGATGACAATCTTTTTCTTGGTCTCTTTTGCATGACCGGTCATGCAATGTTTCCTTTCTCTCTAGAACACGAGCAGCCCTTTTTCCCTTGTACTAATTGGACGCATGGCTTCAAAATATTTAGGTATTCTTTACTTGGGGGTTTTTTGTTTTCTTTTCTTTGTAAGCCAAAGTACTTTCCACCAGAGCGTAGTGCTATACAGATGTTATTCAGTCATATGCCCTCGCTCTGTCAAAGATTGAGACTATCACTCATCGTGCAGCGTGCGCTATAGTGGAACTGGTGAGGGTTAAACGTGTTCACAAGCCTGTCACATCTTGCTCATGGATGAACAACAAACAGAGGCAGTGTATGTAGTAACATTTTGGCAAACAGGGTTACATGGCTCATCCAGCACAGCAGAGCAGTCGATAACACAGAAGTTAAAAACCTATTATTGTCTGTCCTTTCACCAGTTGTATTTACACCAGTACAAGTTAACATTACACTTTTCTAAACACCGCAGGAGCTACTGGCAACAACCTTGGTATTTTGCCCTCGGAAATGACTTGTTTCTGGCAAGAAGACAGTGGTGCATTGTGTTAATTAACGGCCACTTGAATACTCTTTTGTGGCTTCAAGGCTTAAACAAGCACTTGTACTTATTAAGGCCTGTGCGTGGCTTCTACAATCTCAGAAATTCCTAAAGTGTGGCTTGCAGGCAGGTCTTGTCTCTTCCCGCAGCTTCTTGTTGCTTATTTGCTTGTGGGCTTTTTTTCCCCCTTTCATTTGGCACACAAAGGTACTTCCAACAACAAAAGTCGCCGTATTTGAAAATGCACCATAGTAAACAGTAACAGCACGGCAATATGTAGCCAGTGGATTTAAAGAGTCCGAGTGTCGTCCTGACAATTTCGCCTTCGTTAAATTGAAAAGCCCACATTCCACTGCCTGTAGATTCGTCTGTAAAGGTCACAGAGCAGGACATCACTGTGCTTATTTTCTGTGAGTAGGTGTTGCCTTTTTTTCTTTTTTTTGTACAGAAGAATGGGGACAGAAACCCTGAAAAGTGTTTAGAGCTCCATATGAGTGGAGAGCCGGGTGTGGTAAAGTTCTCCAGCGGATTTGCTTTGCTTGTGGATTCCATAGCTCTGCTTACATTGCTTGGAGAAACCAGCCATACTAAAGCTGCATGCCTAAATGTTTATAGCACTGAAACCACATCACTCTAAACAGGGCTGCTCTGCACCCTGGTTATTTAACCCTTTCAAGAAACATCACCTCAACTCAGACACACACAGAGAAACCAATATGTCTGAGTTGAGTTTCGTCATTGGCATCTGTCACTTTGACCATGTTTGTTGGTCATGTTTACGGTTAAAATTGTGTTTTGCTTTTATTTATTGACCTTTTGTTTACCAATTGCATAAAATGGAAAGTCTGATCCAATGAGGATGTTGATATTTATTTGACAGTGGAATGAGTAATGATGGGAAACATGTTGTACAGCATGGGCCCTGACTCACACTTGAAGTTCTTCATTTCAGATAAGTCCATTAAACACAACCTGTTGCTTTAAAATGTAAACGTTGAGTCAATCAAAACTCCACTCCCTTATGTAAACTGTTTCCACATCCATATTTTTGCTTTCACATCATCACATACAGCTCTGGAAAAATCGCTGGAAATAAACAGGAGACCATTATTTACTATTTTTGCTTGAGTATAATGAGCATTTTTGTAAATTCTGAAAACTGACCACACTTCTGTCATATTCCACATAGTGTACATATTGTTACATGGGCCATTCAGTGGTAGAAAACAACAGCTGGTCAAAATAACAAACTCGTAGCATTTATAGACTTCAAAATAGTGCAAATAAAACAAATTTTATTTCACTATAAAGAGATAAGTCCATATTTCAAAGACGCATGACTCTCAGTCGTGGCTTTCGTGCATCTTGGCATTAGGTTTCAGTCTGCTGTCAGTTGCGTTTGTTTTACTCCCATTGCAAAAATTCAACCAGCTGGGTGTTGTTTGACAGTTTGCAAACATCCTTCTTCCTCTTGATCTCATTCAGAGGTTTTTATTGGACTGGAAATTTAGAACCTAGATGTTTGAGTACAGAAAACATAGAGCGAGATTAATAAGTAAAAAGTTAAATATTTGCAGTCTGACAGCAGTGCGTTTATATAATACAACCCCCATTGTCATACTCTAGAGCCTTCACCCACTGAGACTCTTATTCTCATAATATGCCTTGTTTACTATTGTCTCCTACTCTCTGCATTTCACATTCAGGCTCTTCTGCAGATTCAGCAGTTCATGAACCTTTATCACCTGAACAGTGGGTTTTAAAAAAAGGATTATATAACTGATACGGATGGATGTATTTAGGCTTTAGTCAGTCCTTATTTGGCGTGTTCGGTCACAGCATATCCCTACAGGATATGGTGTGTCACATTAGTTAATTACATGGCTTTGTTGGATTGTTATGGCTGACTACGGTCTGTTTTTATGTAGGAGATCGCTGATAGCACATGTAATGTGCTGCAACAATTGGGTAGAATTCACTGCTTTGTTTTTGTTTAGCCAAAGCAGTCATTTTCAAACCAGATATATTACATTTTCATATCAATGTATTTGATCATATTATTGATTTCTTTAGTATACAGTTGTGTGATTACAATACTATAATGTACCGTGAGTCATACCTTGTTGTTTGTGTAAAGTGGAAAGTTGTGCGGTTATGCATTGTCTTGCTCTGGCCAACAACAAGAAAAAGTGAATTCTACTTCACCCACAACTGTTTTTTTAATGTGTATTTTTACACTACCACATATTGATATTCTATATTTTGTTAAATGTTTCCATGGAAATCTAGTCAAAGGACCTAGATAAAATATGGAATGAGCAAGTAATTTTGATTTGTTCAAGTATTCCATTACAGATCTTGGTTATATGTGTAAAATGTGCATCACTGGACTACGTATATCACATCTGTTTGGTTCACCACTTAGAATCAGAGATGGCATTTAAACTCTGGACTGACCCGCATGCAGGCAGATGGGTCACAGAATTACAGTATTAGTGCAGCGCATAGTTCTCTTTACATTAGTGCCTAGCCTTAAGTGTCATCACTCCTCTGATCTCCATGGGAAAAACCTCACATCACTGTATCTTAGCATGACCTTAGCTTTGTCAAGCCCCCCCGCCCCTCCATTCCCTTAATGTTCATGTTTACAATGTATTGTTTTCCTCTTTGTTCTCCCCTATGCTCAGGGGGTGATGGTGATAAACAGGTATTTACAAAATAATCCCAAGACTACTTAATTAGGAAACCTTCCCTTGTGACTAGTCGTCCTCTCTGGGATCAACCCAGAGCTAGGAGCCTTGCCAATTAGACCCCAAAACTACCACAGCCACCAGGCGCCCCCCTCCGCATGCCACCCACACAGCTCTGTGATTTGAGGTTACTCACAAGTGCCTCCTGCATGTACATAAAAGCCCAAATTTGCTTTTGCAATTTGTGCGGTATGAAAGTTAATAAGTTTCCTCTCCAATCCCATTTGCATTGTTGTGCTGCATGTCTCACAGGAAATTGAATGGAGTCCAGGCAGTATGAGCTAATGGGAATTCCCCCTTATCACAAACAGCACAGAGAGGCATTTCTGGAGATGAGAAAAGTGATCAAAGCTAAGCCCTGAAAATTATTAGCAGATTAATAATCAAACCACATCATATATGCCACGAGAATCAATTCAGCTTCATTTGATTTACATTTAAAGCCTGTAGTAATTGAATTTTGCAGTTATCAACAGACATTTTTGTATTTTAATTACTGAAGTTATTAAACAGCGTTTAAAAATCAAGCAAAGAAAAAAGTAATTAAATACATAGTCCATCCTATTGTTTTTAAGTAATAATATTGAGTAACGTGTCCTGTGGGTGCTGAATGAAGTGCACAGAAAACGGCCAAACAGTTCTGCAATGTGCTATTAGTTTGACAATACGACACCAACATGCACATCAAGAGCAACACACACTAAAGTCAGTTTACATTTTTGTGTTATTGAACTGGTTCTGTTAGTGGGAAAGCAAGCGCAGGGAGTAAAAACTCTTTCATCATTCCCACATGGATTAATTGGATCACTTTCTCTCTATCTGGCTACTTATAGAGTTCTATCTATAGCTTCCACAGGGCTGGTCTGTACAACAGGAGCTCTATAGTTACGCTATAGCCAGTGGTTTACAGGGCTGTGATTTTGCCTTTTCTCTTTACACCTGTGTGTTTTGAAAACTCCTAGGGAACAGTACTGAAACCACCTCGCCACAAAGCTCCATGGTATCCTTCTTTATGGCACTCTCATGGTTTGTCATGTCTCTGGTCTCCTGGGACCCCCCCTCAACCCCTCCTCTGATCACCTGGTTTTATGGTACCGTGGGGGGAGATGCAGCTATTCCCTCGTCTCTCACTCCAGTCTCAATGAGCAACCAGAGCTTGATGAAGAAAATTAAAAGGGAAAAATAATGAGTGTTAAGATGTCTAGTCAGTGACCGCAGCTGTGAGAGTTAAAAGCTGTCTCTTACAAAGCTATGGAAAGTTTTTAATTCGCCCATTTCACCTGGGTGATTATCAAATGGACGAGGCAGTGTTTTAATATCAATCTCTATTAGTATTTAGTTTTCTAATAGCCCATAAAATAAATATATTTTTAATTCCGCTTTCTTCAAAACACTCATGACCTGCTCAACTGATATTTCATTATCATAACAAAGTTTTGTTTTGTTGTGCAATTTATTTTTTAGTTTATCTAAAGTACATTAGAGGAAAAGCCCTGGGATCTGTTTGATTTTTAACTTAAGGTAATTGATATTTGAAACTTAACCTCTGTCAACATTTATTGAAAATCAAGGAGACATATTGTTAAGAATACAGGCTTCAAGAAAGAGAAAATAGAAATCAGTCATTTTTTTAAAAAAAAAACACATCCTTATTGAATTTCTTTTAACACATTACATATCTTTCCTGATATGAATTGGAGACATTGTGTGGGTCTCCCTTGAGCTTATTTCACCACACACACACCCCTCCACCCCCCACGATCTGTCAAGCTGTAAGATGTATCACATGTGTTAGACACAGGTTCACCAGCCTACTTTCACGAGTTCACAAGCATCAGATTCATCTGGTTTAAATGTGTTGCCCCAAACTGGACTACATTGTGATATCCCAGGTCGTTGTCCAAACACGTCTTATATTTCCTACCAATCATTAGCCATCTTTACATAAATTAACATATACAGTTCTGTGCAACAGTCTTTGGTCACCTTCAGCTTTGATGCATTTGCTGGGTTGAAATGATCATACATATTTATTTTACATTCTCTTTTCTTCAGATACCACAGGAAAATACAAGAAAAATGTACATAACCTTAAAAGGCATGCAAACTAAGCAGGTTTGAAAGGTCACAGTCACTATTTAGTGGGACTCCTGTCCCCAGGACAAGAGGAGCACAAGCGGATAGAATCATCTGATGTGGTGAATGAATGGAACCTGGTTTGAAACATTAAAATATTAATAATCAATGCTGTAAATGTTATATTGTCTGAACAAAAGTGCAAGGGACATTGTGCCAAACCCCACCATTTTTAATCTATATCAATCAATAAATACTTTATTTATCCTGTAGGGAAATTTCTGGGTTTTATATTAATTTTATATGATTTTTATATGATTTTCATTTTATATGAAGAGGATATTTTTAATGTTGCACGTACATCCCATATATCCAGAGTGGATCTTAATACAGATGGAGAAATGCATATTTGTGGTCATTAGATCCTTACTAACCCAGTGGTTATGCACAGTACTGTATAGTTGAGAAAAGTAAAGTAAACAAAGCTCTTCAAAGCTTTTCCCCCCAATAAATACTAGCCATAAATCCCCTTATTTCAGGAAAACTGGAATAATAGTAATCAGTGATCTACAACAGTAGTGACACCTGGAGTGAGTTTCAACAGCAGCTTCAACTACCTGAATTTGGGACCTGAGGTTTAGTTGCAGTTTGGAGTAAGAAACGAAAAAGCATTTTTACAAAGCACTGAAGACTGCTGTGGCGAGAGCAAATTCAGAGCAAACCGTTATTTCGATAATCTACCCCTAAACCTGACTTAAGATTTGTCGGGTGTAATTACATCCCGCATCGGTTACTGTTTTTTACTAATCCTGTACCTCAGTTTCTTTTATCTGTTCAAATTTTCCCTGATAACTAATCTGCCATGTTTTTAGTTGTAGAAATAGTCACGATATGTGCATATTTGCTTAATAAACACACGTCTGTGGTGACATTTTCAACTATTTGTTTCAACCTTTATGCTGCTGTGTGAAATTACACCCCTTGCAGGATGAATAAAGGTATATTCAAAACAGCCTCAGCGCCTGAGTTGGACTCAGGTGAAAAAAAGTCTCACGTGAAAGCAGTGACCCTTAATGCATTTGGTTCTAACAGTTTTGATGTCCACAGGTCACGCTCAGTGGGGGGTCTCGGCAGGATCTGGGCTAATAACTGCTCCCAGAACCGGCTCCAGGAATCCCGTGGGCGTCACAGACTCTCAACTGTCATCCAACCACTGCGTCAGAATGCTGGGGAGGTGGTGGACCTCACCGTCGATGAAGATGGTAAGAATGAATGTAGGAAAAGTCTGAATAAATATCGAGCATAAATAACATGCACATTTATTGACATTACAGCAGTTGCTATGAGAAAACAAATACAACAGTGAATACTCTCACTGCTACCAAAGTCTGGGAAAAAGTCCAGGACATGTCAGTCAATCACTCAAATTTATTTGTATTGTGACAAACCCTAACAGAAGTTATCGCAAAACACTAAACCAGCCTCTCATGCACGTACAGTTCTTGTATTTTAAGTCAGACCACTGATTCTGGATTCTTCTGAATGGGTGACTGAGGTGATGGCACTACAGTGGCAGAGAGTGGACACTAAGATGGAGGAAGGTGCAGAGAGAGGGCAGAGACTGGCGCAGAGGCTGGAGGCAGGTACAGAGGTCAGAGACTGAGCTGGAGGCAGGTGATTCAACTGAAGTTCAAACTACAGATGACGGCAGCGCTGCACAGAATGGAGTGGACGTGTTGACGTCATGCACGCCTGGCTACATCTACAAATGAGAAACTTATTTCATTACGTTCTGGATCGTAATGAAAATAAAGTCTATCATATTATAAACCAGCACCGTTATATGTCATTGCTTCATCTAATATTAAAATGTCATGGTTTAACCACCTGATATATATTTGATTAAATTCCTTTATTAGTCCCACATTTTTTCTATTTGACTGATTTTTTTTCCATTTGAAAAAATCCCCAAGATACATAAAAAGATAACATGTACGTGATATGCTGTCGCTGTATACAGGGCCCTTGAAATTTCTCAGAACATTTACATTTTTGGTCATTTTTCTGCATCTGAAGAGTCACAACATTATGTGGTGACCAAGGATTGGTAATAATTGCACTAAATTAAATTATATATCCATCAGTTCTGGCTTCTATATTAATCAGTGGTTTACTATGGTTATGTGAATACTATCTGTACACATTTTAAATCAGTTGTTACTTAAAATCATTGGTACTAAAACTGCATAACCAGAGACACTGCTATTATAAATTTCTAAAATCATGGACCACAAAGTTTTAATGCACACAAGCCTGTCAGTTTAATTACTGATTCTTATCAAAGTATTAATGTTAAAATGAATATATTTCTTCAACAGATAAATTGCAGTTCCCCAGATGACTTTTTAAGGTTATGTCCTATTTATTCACCTTTAAAAACGCTAAAATCCTCTTGATGTGGGTTTTTGGATATTTATACAAAACCCACATGAGGACGTTACATTCCAAAGGTTTGAACAATGGCCAAAGATATCCTTATTTTTGGCATTTAAAATTTGACCTCTTGAAAAGACTTATCCATCAATTATCTTATACCTTTAATTTATCCCCACATTATCACACATATTTTCATTTGAATAACCTCTTATCCCCACATTATCACACATATTTTCATTTGAATAACCTCTCAGCTGCCATCTCTGTTTGTGCTCATGACATCTGACACCTTGATAATGTGGCCCATTTGTTTATATGTTGCTAGGTAACCCAATTCAAGCCATTAGCCCATTTGTTTACATGTTGATAGGTAACCCAGGTGGCTCTTTTGTCTAAATGTTGCAAGGCAACCCACTTCAAGCCATTAGCACATTTGTTTACATGTTGCTAGGCAACCCACTATATATGATAAATTGCTGGTGAATAAAATCCGTTTCTCAATATGCTCCCATCCATTCCGGTGTTCTCGCGATCTTCTGAAACGTTGTCAGTAGTGGCCCAAGGACTGTTCCAGTTGAGAATTTGTAGAAAAAAAGATGATGTTCTGGACTGCCAGGATCTTCGTGGCGTCTCCTTACTTAAACCATCGATGCACTGGTTAGTGACTCATGTAGATTTGGCTGGGAAATATCCCAACATGTTCTTTGTGCTACTGTTGAATGCTCTGGGTGTTTGTAATTAATTCTTAATTCAGAAATGTTTAATCGAATAGGTAACATCGCCGGATGTTATGTCATAGAAAATAAGAGGCAGAAATATGTCTTTATTATGTCATTCAACGAAAGTTGGTAGTTTTGGAAAAACATGGAAAATGTATGAATGACTTGTAAATACACACACAAGTGGATTGAAGTACAATCTAGTGATAATGTGAGTTGAGGGAAATAGATTGGGGAGGTGATGTGGAAATACAGCAGAGCCAGGGACAAAAGTTCAGGAATCCGCAGCCGTTACTTTACACACAGACTTGTGTTCTTAGGACGTCCGTTCTCTGCGATTGTTTTTACCAAGACTGCTTACTCTGCCTTCTTGATACTAAGAAACGGCCAAAGTCTCAACTGGCATGCCTGTTTCTGCGCATTCAATTGCACACCTTGGCAACATGGTCCGGTTGTTTATCTGGTACTAGGTAACCCACTTCACAATAATGAATCTGTGATTCAGCTTGACTGTTAGGCTTTTGTATTACATAGATACTAATATCTCCCAAAATATTGTTCCAACCTACTTGCCATTTTTTCCAGTCTGATCCTGAACCAAAATACACAAGTACTTCAAACAGCAAAGGCCAAATCTGCCCGTTATTTCAGTTACAAAGTGGATACATATGCACGCATGCAGACAGAGGCCACTTGGCTTTTCACATAGAGCTCATCCTTCTGACAGCATCACTTTACTTTGTCGGTGTGTGGCAGTGTATTGACCGGCCAAGAACCTGACCTTTTGCCAGTGTTTTTTCTTTTCTCATTTTACTGTGTTTGGCCCAGTCCTTGGGGGCTGTGGGCCTTTTGGGAAGAGAGTTTTATCCATACAATTCAGGGGAGGAGGTAAAAGTATTACAAATGAAACTGCTTTTCGTCATTGTTCTAACTGGGAACGATGTTGTATCAGGGAAACAAAACTCAGATAAAAACAAACACTGTGACGGTCATAGAGTTTGGGTATGAGATGGTTTATTCATATTAATGACAAAACAATATTGTAGATATGTAGAGAGACGCTGTTCTCATATCCTGTGCTATACTATTTCTTCTTCCAAGATGGCACCACAGTAAGCAGTCTCCTATAGCAGCTTTCTGTCTCGACTCTTGTGGTCGTGTTAATGGGACTCTTGTACAACATGAACATAATTTTTGAAGTTTTTGTGAGGCCAGTAGCCTGTCTCCCTGGAGCTCTTCAACACCACAACGGGTGATCTCGTGAGCCACTGTGTTTTTTTACAGTCGGGATGAGCAGTTGGAGTTAGCAACAGCGGTGTACTCCCAAGAGAGTGACCCCTGATTATGAAGGAATTACAGCATCGGAGGAGTGGTTGCAGAACTGGCGCAATGGTGAGGAGGGGACGGTACGACCAAGCGTTCAATCAGTTCTAATGGGTAACAGAAGATCTTTAACCAGCAAGATGGAAGAGCTAACAATGCTAACCAGACTGCGGCGGGAGTACAAGCACAGCAGCCTCCTGCTGTTCACAAAGACCTGGCTCACGGAGAACACACCAGACTCTCTTGTGCGATGTATGTGAATGAGAGATGGTGTTACGGATACATCTGTGAAGAGCAGCACTGGACCAAAGACGCTGAACTGTTAGCGTTCAGCCATACCACCTGGCCCGGGAGTTTTCACACGTTATTGTGTTAGCTGTTTACTTGCCGCCTCAGCCGGTGCTACGGCAGCGTGTGAGGACATTCACACCACCATCTCTCAGCTCCAGACAACACATCCGCAGTGCCTCATTATCATCTCTGGGGACTTCAATCATGTATACTGTCTTATGTTGTACAAGAATTCAATTGATGTATATCTGTCTCCTCTGTTTTTCTGCTCTTTGTATTTAGCTGCTGTAATCTGAAATTTGCCCGAGTGGGACCATAAAGGCATCTAATCTAATCTAATATGAGAATAACGTATTACTGCTCAGTCGAGTGGACGCCAGATTAACAGACCTGTTTGTGTACTCGCGAGTATATGAAATGCATCTTAGTAATAGATGAGGAGTGAAGTAATAAAATTGATAACATTAACTTAAACATTAACTTAGTTGTTGTAGAAAGTAACCATTTGTATTTTCAGCTTTATTAACAGCAGCTAAATAGGCTCTGGTGTCGGTATCTTTACAGCTTGGTGATTCACTTACTTCAATAAAATCTGTCCTCTTACAACTGAAATTCTAACAATTATAAGAATAAAGAGTGCGTCCCTGTACCTTAATAGTACCTACTTGTTCTCTTAATGTTGAATAATTGCCTTGGTAGTTTCGCACCCAATATATTTTCTTCATAACAGCTTGTTAAAACAGGCTTTGAACTAACCCTCATGCTTTGGTGCGAGTAGTCCAATGTCCGTCGTTTTATCAGCTCAACCCAAAGACAGACAGCAAAATAGCTATGTACTAAGTATTAAAAGTATTTGCATTTCTGAGAAGAATGAGAGGAAATTAATTTGTGAGTATGAAAAGCAGGTGGAGCACACACATTGGAATGCTAATAAGGTTTGCCGCTCTTGGCTGCTAAGCCTCTGCAGACGAGCACACACATGCTACCGTCCATACCAGGATTATTGTCCACTTGGTTTGGTCACACAAATTGTGTTTTCCTTTTCAACAGACTTAAGGTTAGATTTAGATCCTGTGATTAATGGATAAAACATTACATTAATGGGTATCAGTATCATTTATAATGTTTTAATCATATATACTGTTATTTCATGTTTTTATGTCATGCTTTTACATGTTCTTTAAGTTCCTTATCCTCACGGGGCTGAAACCTATCACATACAGTGGTGGAAAAAGGTTTTTGGATATGCTGTGTGTTTATGACATATCATATTAAAGCAATGCCTCTCAAATAGTGGGGGGTGCATGTGCCTGTGGGAACATGCTTTTTTTTGCCATACTGGAATACATTTCATTGCTCATCCGCTACAGTAGGTGTCAGTGCCACTCGCATTGTCAAGAGTGTGTGGAGGGAGTATTTAGGTGTAGTATTTAGGAGTATGTAGGTGTTTTTTTTTACATATACCTTTATCCGTCCCACTCAGGAAAATTTCAGAAAATTTTTTACACCCATCATGCACATTAACAGTGATGTTTCATCCCTGAAAGAAAGAGATGAGACAAATGAAAATCTTCCTAAAATGTAATGTTTAAAATACATTTTAAACATGACAAAGCATATGTAGTGCTTGACTTCACTGTGGGGAACCACTATGGTGGGAGACAAGGAAAGACTGGTGGGTTTTGTTTGTAAATATGTTGGTAGTGGACATCATGAAGCCAAATAAATGAAGGCGTCACTTAGACAGTACACGCTGATGAGACACTTGAGTTTTTTGGGGGCAAAAACACGCAGAACATTATCAACAATCATCCCCCTTTGTTAGCGCTATTTCAGTAAATCAAGCAACCATCAGAGAAGGTGACTACATTAAATGCACTGCAATTATGGCTCAATTTTGAGTCATTCAACTCTGCCATCCACGTATTTGCTCCATTATTCTAACTCATACACTTGTTCATTTGCACGCGCTCTGTTCAGTCAAAGCCAAATTTTTCCGCCAGATAATGAAACTCGTCCTTGTTGAAATGGAAGTTAAAAACTTTATTTGGACTTTTTAAACATCATTTGTTTTTGTTTGTCTGTCTGATGCAGGCACACCTTTTGAACCGCAGATTTTTCCCACAAAAAAAGTCATAATATTTGAGATGCATGTGAAATTTTAAGCCTGACTGAAAATTATAGTACAGCCTGAACACCAGTTCATCGCAAGGCTGAGATTTACAGACAATCTTTAGCGCTCACATTCATACCTATCGGCGTTTTTGGTCTGACGTTTCCTATGAAAGTGCATGTTTCAGATTGTAGGAGATGCTGGATTACCACACATGGGGTGTGAAAACTCCACATAAAGACCTAGATGACCTCTTTGATATTTTTGCTGGGATACAGTGAAACTATAGACACTTTGTCCCATTGTTGTATCACTGCAGACAGTTTAACACAAAAGATAAGGTGACAACATTAAAAGCCTGGTGCTTTGGGAAATGTCTTCTCCTGCCCTGTCTTAATGCATTCGCTCTAATTGATGACATTGTGCTTTTTTAATATATATCTCCACAGATCTCTCAGTTGTGCCAACAACCTCTGGCAGCATTCACCCTCAAACAGTCAGGTCGTCGTCCTCGTCATCTTCTCATCATGCCTCTACCTCAGAGCTCAACGATGCCCCGGGCCCTTCTACCAGCTGCCCAGGTACAATACCAGAAAGTATGCACACAAAGAGGCCCAGCGGTCCATCTCGCACAGCCACGGAGGGTAAGAAACTACCCCCTACATCTTCAACAGCTGCTGTCCATTAGATTACATTTGCTTTAAATGGACATTATGACAGGAAATAAACAGCCTACCCTTTGTGGTTTAGATGTATAGGTTTGAACTGGCGTGCAATTGTGTCGTTAGTTTCTCTCTTAATATTGATACTAGTGTAGCCCAGATTTATGACCTTGGCATTGATTTATCTCCTTTTTGTATTAAGTCCAATACCAATGCTTGAGCCACACACTAATTCGTGTCATACACACAACAACGCAGATGGTAGCACCATAGCCGCATACACACAGAGCACACGACTAACAAAGTCGTCGGGTGGAATCGAAATGAACATCACACGTCGCTGCAGTTGGGGTGCCAGGCTGCGAGATCCACGAGTAATAGTGGATCTGCTAGTTGATACGGCAACGACATGTAGAAGAGATTGTAACCTCTGCCAAATGGCATAATAAAATACTTTCTTTTTGAAATGCTTTGGTTGCGTTCCTCTAATGTTATAGAGCATAGAATAGTGTTGGTGTAATAGTGTGAAAGTAGCAGACACAAGTAAATGGCAGAGGCTATAATGTACGACATAGTTCAGCTGATTTTCACTGTGTCTAGAACGCGTTTACTTTGAGAGTAAGAGCCAGAGATGTCACGCAAACTGGTGTTTTGGAGAAAAAAGGGAAGTTAATTAATATTATTTATTTGGAATTTGTAATTTATTCTGTCGTCTATGGTGTTTGTGTCACCAGATGACGGGCGGCCAGGTTTGTCAGGAACAGCTGGCGAGAGCGGAGGCACAGCCATGCCCAGGCTGCCGTCCTGCTGCCAGCAGCACTCCCCGTGCGGTGGGCCCTCTCCTGCTCACCTGTCCCTGAGCCACTCCCACCCGAGCTGCCTGCAGGCGTCATCCTCTCAGCAGGTCGGCAGCACTCCCCACGGTCACGCTCACAGCCACAATCACAGCAATGCTCATCACTTCCTCCACCACGTCCATCACCCGGCGCCCCAACCCCCGGGCACCCTGCCCTTCCAGGAGCCCAGCTGCCCTGTGGAGCGACCCAGCGCTCTGCCGGCCCCGTGTGCCGGAGTCAGCGGTGGCGGCAGTAGTAGTAGCAGCAACACAGCCCACTACCATGACCAGGTTAGTTTATTTATATACTTGTTTGTTTGACAGGCACTATGCAGTCAAACACAGCTACAGGTTTGCAGCTAATGTGATGCATATAAATTTAAAGCAAATTTTCAGTGTCCTTGCTAAAACACCGTAGTAAAATACAATAAAATAAAAACAAAAATCAGAATTTAAACACAGTTTACACTCTCTACATATGGGTACAGTTAAGTTTTTTTCTTTAGCCAGTTTGACAGACTAGTGAGTACCTGGATGACAATAAATAACATTCAGCACAGCTTCAGGGTTCCCTCACATTGAGTTTACGTCACCCTTTAGCTGAACCGCACCTATACAAGACCACCTTATATAAAAACTTTGTAGTCAGAAGAAAAAGACCCATAGTAATAGGTGTATTTAATTCCGAAACGTTGTCGTTGAACATGCATTCAAGACTCATTGTGCCGATAAGAGTGTCACTGATGTCTTTCACTCTCACAGCAAACCCTGCCAGTGGACCTCAGCAACAGCAGTGTTCGGAACAGCGGGGCTAGTTTCCATGGCAGTACCTCCGCGTTCGATCCGTGCTGCCCCGGGTCCACATCACGCCCCCCCGCGTTTGTATCACAGGCCACCCCTGGGCCCAGCCAGCCCTCTGTAGTGGACTCCTTTGCCTCCTCCATTGTGGCTCAGTCTCAGCCTCAAACACAGCCACAGCAGCCCTGCAGACATTACATGCACCCATCCTGTGAGTAGAATGCCACGCAACACAAAAACACATTGTACCTGGTCAGAATGTACATGTTACATACCAGTGTTTGTATTCACATCCTTTACTGATGTATAACCTGTTATTACCACAGTAAGGAAACGCTCTAATAAAAAGAATGCATTACCCACTAAAAATGTATTTAAAAATAGGAAAATTCAACTCCAGTCAGTGTTTAATGTTGTTATATATCACACATTGATATAAAATGATTTATTGATTAATTTTACTGCTTGCACTTACATATTTGTTGGATTTATAAAGTGCTCAAATTTAACATGTAGAGCAGCAAAGCTCTACATGTTAAATTTGAGCACTTTATATACTCTTAGCAGTTAAATATGTGGAAATGTATAATTTTCTCAAAGCTTATCCTATGTTGCAGCACTATTCTGTCAGAACCACTTATCTCAGTAAAGGAGGCTTTTCATGAACTCTGAAAACCAGCTTTAATTTAGCTTAAGGATGGAAATGTTCTCATCCCATAAAACATTCCACTCTTGACTTCATCACAGACATTTGCAGTGTATTTGGAGGTACTTCGTTTTTGCTGCACAGGAAGAGGATGACAAATTGCAGTACCTCAACTTAATACTTAAGAACTACCTGTAAACACTAGTAGACATCTGCCGTCTTACAACCCAATGCTAACAATACCATTACCCATCAGGCAGCCGTCTACTCCTGGCAAGGCAAGTAAACACATGTATATTTTTTTCATTTCTCTTCTACTTCAGATGGGTCTCTAGCTCGTTCACTGCATCATCAACCCTCTTCAGCCTGCCCCCATTCCCACGGGAACCCCCAGCTGACACCCCAGCCCCCTCCGCAGAGTGATTACGTCATCCCACACAACGTCCATACCTTTCATGCACCACTGCCATCCCACCCCTCCAGTCACGCCGT
>JAPTHA010000018.1:25719771-25742060 GCA_029814585.1 Gymnapogon annona | reverse complement strand
TGTGTGTGTGTGTGTGTGTGTGTGTGTGTGTGTGTGTGTGTGTGTGTGTGTGTGTGTGTGTGTGTGTGTGAGAGAGATCACTTCTCATTGCATGTTTGAATCCTGGTGTCAGTGTAAACAATTCACAGATATTGTTGAAATATGACACACAGTAAAGACAGAGATGATGAGCTGTGTGTTTAACATCTGTGTACAGTCCTGGGTTCAACTTCCTGTCTCTTCTTGTCTCCCCTGCAGGCGTCTACCATGTATGCACCTCTTCCATCAGCTGTGTGTGGATCAGTGGCTCCTCACCAATAAGAAGTGCCCCATCTGCAGAGTGGACATTGAGGCGCAGTTGTCTGCCGAGAGTTGATGCTGTTTTTTTTTTTCTATAACGACCCTTTTGTTGAAGTTTATTTTGACATCCTGTTAATTTTCTCTTCAGTACCGCAATCAACCAAAGATGGCATGAATTACCTGCGCAGCTCTACTATGAGAAAATAGAAAAAGAAATGAGAAGAAAAAAACACAAAAAAATAAACAAAAAAAAAACATCTGACAAAAAAGCATCAAGCCTAGAGTGCCAGCTATCACATATTACTACAACGGCTAGACTTCTCCATTAAGGGTTTAAGATTTTATTGTATTTATGAAGCTTTTATGTAGCTTTTGATTGTTTCCTCAAGTGTCATTTTTTTTCGTTTTGTTTTTTCTGCATGTTTCCTCGCAATGCGTTTCTTTGCACATATAACGTGGGCTTAACGCGGCCTAACAACTTGCAGGTGAGGATAGCTGCTCTAGTAAAGATGCATTTCCCATAAACCTAATGCCTTGCTTTACTAGAATAGAATGTCGACCTCCAGTTAAAAAAAGGAAGAAAAAAAACAAACATTGCAGGATTCATTTTTATCAGTCATTGTATTGATTAGTTTATGTTTAGAAAATGTGGATTGTTAGTGACAGATGGGTTTTTTTTTGTTTGTTTTTTTGTTTTTGTTTTTAAAGTAAAATCGAGACATTCCTAACTTGGGAAATATGTTAACGGATCAGCTGCTGTATTAGTGCACACCCAGTATTTCTAGAGTGGAAATAAACTCCAATGTTCACCTCACTCCCAGCTTTTGCTACAGTGTCACCTCCCTCCAGCACCTTTTCATTCGATTCGACACCCGTTAAAAACGCCGTCATCCAGATGTATTTTAGAGGAACGAGAAAAAAAGGAATGTCGCATATTCTCCGGACTGTTATTTCTGAAATGAGCAATTTTTGTTGGGATCTGCTGTGAATCTTTTCTCGATGCGGTCGGGAAGTGGGGAGGGCTGTTGGTGGTGGTGTTTTCACGTATGTAGGGGATGGTGGGTGGGTGGGGCTCCGTGATGCTTACAATAAGGCGGCCTCAGGCCCAGCATGGGTTCTGGTTTTCATGTCAACCTGCTGCTGCTTCTTGCCCGGGATCGGTTTTGGCATTTTTTTTAACCCCAGACAAAAGGGGGTTGGGGGGCGGTAGTGACTTTTAATCTGACTCCTCTGTTTGTGCATTCAGGTTGGAACGCACGACTCAATCGGGGATGAATATTTACTCTTTGCTCTCACTCTTCTGACTGTTTTATCCACCCTGCCTTTTGTCTCTCTGAAGTTGAAGCAGCACTGTTCATTTTTTGCTGCAGAAAAAGAAAAAAAAACACTAATACTGTTGAACTAACTCACTCGCATAGACTTGCACAAGAGAGAAAACGGTAGGAGAGTAGTCGTCGATATGACAGTGCGCCGAGGCCATGTATTTCCACTCTGACGAATTAAAAAAAAAAAAGAAAAAATATTTTGAAATGGAGTGTTGAAATGCAGTACTTAAAGCAGGTATCCATGCATTCATTGACTTAAAGGCACCAGGATCATATTCTGTGGGATTTATATTAGTTTTAAAAAAATAATATTAATAAACTTGGATAACTCTTAAATGAGTCTTTTCCTTGATGTCATCTGTGAAATGTACTTATTGAAGTCACACACACAGTGATTTAATTAAATGACAGAGCATTTACACAAGACTTTTCCCAAAAGTGATGGACATTGTGAGACTGTTTATATCATCATTACCCTCGGAGCATACTTGTCTTTTTTCCTCCCCCTCCATCATAGCCAGTGGTGGAGAGTCAAGGATCAGTATCCAAAGGGTAGACTAGTAAACGGTTATTACAAAAATATGACTCTGGCCATTATGCTATGAGGGTAATGAATTATGTAATAGTTTCCATTTATTATACTCATTTGATTCAACAGAAGTGGCTTTAAAAATCATTACACACAAACTAAAGGAGTTCTGCCATTAAAAACATTCAAGGTAAAAAAAAAGGTACAATTGCATCACGTTTTTGTAATGCTTTTGCATATTTGCTGCCGATTTTTTTTTTCTTTTTTCACGTCTATCCTGATCGGTCACGTTTACCTGCATTTACGATATTAATGCACACTTCAGTTTTTAGTGCATTTATAGCTCACTCAGCTACAGGGGTGGTGGTTGTTACTAAAATGTATGTCAGTGACTTTCTCGTTTTGCCTAAAAAAGATTGGACTGAAAAGTAATATGAAGTTGACTGATGTCTTGAAAAAGTAGGCAAACATATTTGTACCTGAAGGTGTTGAAATAGGAAATAAATAATACATTCAAACAAAATAACTAGTTCAAGTCTCTAGAGCAACACTAGTGAAGTCAAACTGTCGTCATGTGGCCACTTTTGGATGTCATCTAGGGTGACTGACCCTGACGTACTTTTTAGAACATATCGCTATCAAATTTATCATGAAAATGCAGATTTGCAGATAAAACATTTTTCAAATTTCTAGGGTGTTCACCCCAGAACACCAGCTGCAAGTGCCTGTTGACAATAACCCAAATACAAGTATATGTAAAAAACAATTTAATAGTAAGTATAGACTAGAATATTCGTGGTTTTGACACTTAATTTAAAATGGATTTTTTTTAAAAATTCAACATAAGTGTAGTATTGTGGTCAGCCACAAGGTGAAAATAAAACGTCTTCACCAGAACAGACATTTTAGCGAAATGTGAACTATTTGTGTTTTAGAGGTATTGAATTCTAAGACATTGAATTATTTCTATGTTTCACAAAGCAATGGAAATGTTTCCTTGCTTTCATATTCAGGTAGAAGGGATCTGAAGTCATCTTTGAGGGAAATAAAGACATAATTAAACTCAAATTTGTTTCATATCCAGATTTTAATTCATTGCAAGAGGTTTTTAAAGGCAGCAATTTCAACATTGGTAGGAATATTCAAATTATTTGTGCTCTTTTCCATTAACAGTATGTAGAAGAAACATGTATTTCTGTGGATTTTAATTCAAACGAGAGATGGTCATAATGTTGGTAGCACGTAAAAAACCAGACTATTAGAGCGTTCTCTTAACAAAAAACAAAAAATATATATCCGCCCATGGATTTAACAAAATATTTTTTGGTTATCTGCATTACACAAGGATGTTTTCAATCATCCCAGATCAGACTATATTTGATGATGCAGAAGATCAATGAGAGAAGTCCCAGCAGTTTTTTAAAAAAAAATATTTAAAAAAAATTTTTTTTTACAAATGAGAATGTTATTTTACTGGGAAAATAAACATGAAAACCAAAGGAATGTGTAAGTAATGCAACTGCAGTGCAAAAGTTGTGCAGAAACAATAAAGCAAAAGCAAAAGGACCTCTGCAGTGTCACAGAAACAACTTTAGCACTTGACAAAACCAAACATCTGCTCCCCCGAGTCTGTCTGTGTCTGTCTGTGATAACTGTAACTGTTATAATATCTGTTTGAAAATAACAGCCCTGTGAGCATCAGAGCAGAGGATGGACAGGAAAGAAGATCCTTCAGAGAAAATTATTTTCAAAATTAATTATCTAATCCGATGACAGGCAGACTCACATGAACACATATACAGAATCAGATCCAAAAAAAAATGCCTGTTTAATCTTCATGTAAACACATCATTGTCTTCAGTAAATAGGCTTATTGCGAACTTGGCTTCATATAGACTGGACCGACTGGCTGTGGTTTGATGTGATGGTGTCTGTGTCCAAGGTAGTACCTGTACCAATAAAGTGCTAATACACCACAGAATGCTCAGGATACAGTACACGTGGCCTTGACTCGGTGTCAGACAAGACAATGAAAATGGCAACAAAACAATCAACAAACAGGATTTCCTTAACAGATGATTCGCCTTCTGACTTTAGAACAGACCTACAGTAAAACCCGCATTTCTTTGGTTTTTAAGATCAGTTCAAATGACGGCGTGAATGTGTTCAAATGTCCAGCGCCTGCATTCAAATAAATAGTCCTTTTAAAAACAGCAGTCAGCTAAAGGATGAGATGGTGATACGGAGGAGATGACGCCTTCATCTAAACAAAAAATCACATCCTGGTCCCACAGATTAAGCAGACTTCATTCCACCAGCGCGTCAAAAAAAAAAAAAAAAAAAAATGGAACTCAAAACCTCAGCAAGGTGAAAACAACAGGAGAACACAGAAAAGCTATATAAATACAATAAATAGTTTTTTGTTCAGTACTCAGAGGGGCCACAGACCCCGGGGTCAAACAGTCTTCTTGCGGAGCCTCGTTTCAAGTCTGACGGTCTGTTGGTCGGGTTGTAACCGCGTGTTACATTCATGTACGGCAAAGGCAGTAGTTGAAGGACGTGTGACGTCACCCTCCCGAACCCAACGTCACGGAGCTCCTCCCTCTTTGACCATGAAGGTTTCATTCCGAGGAAACGTGACAGACTTGTCTCGATGTGACGTTGACTCAGCTCCTAGATCTTAGTGACGTAGTTATTGGGGAAAAGTCCCTGTTTTCCACGCAGTCGCCCCGTCCACCATCCTGATGCATCTGCGGACAAGGCAAACAGAAAAGCAATGAGTAAAATATGAGCTACATAAGGAAATGTGTGTTGACCCTCCTCCCCAAGAGTTACTCTAGTTATCAAGGGCTACTATCATGCACGTTTTGTGTGTTTTAGATCCCTCTTCCAGCAGCATCTCCCAGTCATCAGGCCCTGCAGAGATTGATAATAGACTTATCATTTGGATCAGTTGATGGGCGGCTGTGACTCAGTGGGTAAAGCAGGCCGACTGGGCAAAGGGTTGGCGGTTTGAACCCTCGCTCCAACTGTCCACATGCCGAAATGTCCTTGAGCAAGACACTGAACCCTAAATTACTCCCACTGGGGCCTGGCATGGTGTGAATGGGTAGATGTGAGACCAGTCTTGGAGTAGTATAATATGTGTAGAAAAGCCCTATATAAGTGCAGTCTGTTCACCATTATCATGGAAGGGGGATGCATCTGAAACATGCAGGACAGCAGCCCTCAAGGACCCTCAAGGACCAGCGTCGGACACCCCTCAGCTACACCAGTGTTGTTCAACTCTGGTCCTCGAGGCACACTGTCCTGCATGTTGTAGATGTTTCCCTCTTACATCTCTCCTGATTCAATTAATGGTCCGTTCACTCATCATGCTCTGCAGAAGCCTGATAACCACAAAATGGCATCCAGGAGTGATGGAAGAGGGGAAACATCTAAAACATGCATGACACTGAGGACCTGAGTCAGACAGCCCTGGTCTAGAGATGAAGTTCACTACAAATGGCCCCTCCCTCACCCGTAGAGTGACACGGAGCTACTCATCAACACAAACAAGGATGAGTGCTCCTGGACAAGATGAAGAGTCATTATTTGTCCGCATATGAAAGAAGAAAGAAAAAAAATGAGCGACACAGCGTAAGTATCTGTACTTTTAAGTGTGTGTGACGGTCTCTCTGGTACCTGCCGCCATGTGACTGCTTGTAACTTGTTAGCCAGGTAAACGGCATAAACATGCTAGGATTTTGAACGGTAAATATGTCGTTTTGAACAGTATATGAAAATATTGACTTTTTGAAAGAATGTGACGTGATTACGAAATAAGTTGGTGCGTGTGTGCACAGTGTAAGTCGGTAAGTGGTTGTTGCGTAGGGACCCTTGCGGCGCCATTCGATAATACAATGCGTAATGTGATACAAGCATAAAGTGAAACTTGGGGGAAATCTCCCCATGTCTCCCGCTGTTGTGCACATCACTTTCCTTTGCCCTACTTTAAGAAACTTTTATTTGAGGGGTCAGGACGTCAGTTACCCTCCCTAGAACAAAGCGGGTGATTGACGTGCTGCTAAATTCACAAACGTCACCAGGTGGCGTATCAAACAGCTAGCATTCCTGCAAGTTAATTGCATGCCGTGGGGACGAATGTTTGCTCGCATTGAAGGCATTACTCGCCTTTGAAGAAATTGAAGCTTTGCCTTGGTTCTTAGTGGCCCCACTCTCATATTTCCGTGTGAAATGTAGCCATACTTTGGAGCGTGTCCCCCACAACGTCATGTTGGCTACGTTCATTTTTAAAAAAAACTCTTTATTGAACAAATGCCCGAACTACAGAACACTAATATACCATAGGCAAGGAAGCAAAAACAGTGCCGGGGGGATATGCATCTATGTATACAAGAATCCAATATCAACTACATAAATATGTTGAGGGATAAACAATCTTCATAAATTGTTATCGCTTTTTGATTTGGACTTTTAGAAATACGATTAATGTATGTTTCAATTAGTTCTATTAAGACTGGGAAGAATAAGGACGATACTATTTGCATTAAAGTTGGCTGCGTTCAACCAAAATGCAGCGTGCGTGTGACGTCATGACGCACTCAATACGAAAGCGGAATCGGTAAGCAGGCAAACGATTCAACATAAGTAAGAGGTGCTGGGAAACCGGTTATTGATTCCCGAGTCCAGTGGTAACCCTGATGTAAACGCTGTACTTGTCCGTGTTTCTCACCCTCTTTGATGATGTCGATGACATCGTCGGCGTTGAAGCTGAGCTCGTCTGTGTCCTGAGCGTCGTAGGCATACAGGGCTTTGCACTGTGGCACCTGGGGTTTGGGTTTGGGAGCGGGTTTGGGCCGTCCTCCCCCCGGCGTCGGCCTGCTGGCTGACGGTCTGTGGGCTCTGGGAGAGAATGTAAAAAAATCCACGCGACTTTTAGGACCATCTGCAGCAAAGACTGCCCTGTAACATTTGGCTGTGCTGCAAAGGATGTAAAGGCAAAACATATAGCAGACTGTAGCTTCATAATACATTTTGTCAATAAAAGTAAGAAAACATCACACACCAATGGTACTAATGTGAATTCTAATCTTGTCCACAACATTTCATGTGCAAAAAGGAGTAGGAATGAGCATACACAACGTAATCTCATCCCGGTTCCCTCTTCTATAACAATGTCTCAACACATCATGCATTAATACCATCTTGTCACTGTTTAAATACTTCCACAGCTCTTAAAATGTAATCACACAAATATTAGAGATGACCATGTTGTCTCTACTGTACCCATTTTAACAGGATGTAGCTGTTCAGCCACAAGATGGTGCTGTAGTCCAATGTTATATGTTTGTCTGGCTCCAAACATCGGTATTACGTTTAATCAACCAGTTCATCCTTGTGGGATTAAAAAGTACAATTCTTTTTGTGAAGTGTACGTTCAGATCTTTCATGTAAAAGACAGCAGCCAAGACCCTCAGTGGGGATTCTGTTACGACTAAGCTTCTTTTTTAAGGATCTTTCATTTCAGAAATGGAAGATCGACCATGAAAGTGAACCATTCAGACAATTCCCAGTAGATAGACAGTATATACAACTGAGCAGCAGCAGGAAAAGAAATATTAGTTGAAGGAAAAGCTTATAAAGAACCTGTTGCTAAAAGCTTTTCTATGCCTGAACCACCACCAAAACACGGCAAACACTCCAACTCACATTCCTCCATTTGCCTCTGGCCGTCTGTCTCCATGACTAAAAAAGAATAAATTGTCCATATTATGCTAATATTACAGATACACACACATTCTCGTTGTTTTTTGTGTCTATGTAGAAATGAAATGTGCAACAAACTGAACCATACAGAGGGAGTGTTTATTATGCTGTGTTTGTAAAGGTTAGTGTCAGGCTTAAGGTGTGGGGGGTGGGGTTCTCACCCAGCAGCTCCCTGTTCCGGGACCCTCAGACAGTCCAGGTTTGGCTGTGGCCGGTTGGAGTTTTGATTCTTTATCTGACTGATGTTGCTCGGCAGGAAAGGTCGTGTTGCATTGCTTGATGAGGGATGCCTTTGGTTGTGGTGATGCGAGGAGTTCCTCTGATTGGCGACATGGTTGGTGTTCTTCAGTCCACCGTTCTGGTGAACGACTGCAGGAAGAAAACCCCATGTCAGGATTTGGGTTTGGCAGTGTTTCGTTCTGCACAACAAGTCATTCAACTACTGTAGCTCATGTACCTGGGGGGCCTGGTGCAACCCGGGTGGGCTGTGTTCTGGATGTGCTACTGCGACCCTGAGTGAAGCTCCTTCTAGAGGGACCTGAGGATAAGACGTGACATGGTGACTATAAATCTAAAAATCATAGCAGAACGTAAACAGCTAATGTTATAAACATGATACACTTATTAATATACAAGCTCTTCGAGGGCCTGGAAAACCACTGCAGAAATCCAATACATTAGTATTCCAATTATTTTGACATAAATCTCAAATCCAACATCTGACTTCTTGAATATTACATTTTATGGGCTGCTGTGGCTCAGTTAGTTGAGCAGGTCATCTAATGGCCAAGGGTTGGCGATTTGAATCTTGGCTCAGACTGTCCACATGTCAAAGTGTCCTTGAGCAATGTGGGGCAGTGGGGCCTGGCATGTTGTGGTAGTCGCACACTGGTTTATGAATGGGTAGATATGAGGTCAGTGTAAAGCTCTTTGAGTGCCATAAAATGTGTAGAGAAGCGCTATATAAGTGCAGACCAGTCCATTTAAATCCTACAGAATAATACACTGCCTGGCCAAAAAATTAGGTCACAAATGTCATATTTGACTGCACCACCACTGATTTGGATAACGGGACACATTCTCTGTCACATCTTTATTTGCCAAATAATGCTCATGTACTATCACAATAATAAAGTTCATAATATTTTTCCCAACCATAGTTGCATTCATTTGCCATTATTGATGATGGAGAATTGGACCCCTACATCACATCCCAACTCAGGCTTTTCATTATGTAAAGTTCAGATTGTAATACATTCCATAAACAATACGTCACACTGAATGACCCCTGTCACCAAAACCAAAGGTGATGCAGTGAAATATTACATGCGTGACTTTTTTTTTGGCTTGGAGCAGTGTAAGTTTTAAAAGTTTGTTCCACTCTTGTACTTATGTGTCAGTTATTACTTAAAGTGTACCAAAAACATGCATTTATACAAGATTTAGGGTGCTTTAAAACAAAACACATGTCGCCGAAGACTTACATCTGCAGTAAACAATGACTCAACTATTACTTCAAGTGATGAGTCATCTGTTTAGAGATCCAGTTTTTCTGAGTGAACTCATCCAACTCCTGATATCACTCTGGTCATGTGACCACACCTACTGCAGCCTCTGTTCACTGTAACTGTTAGGATTGCGTCATAGTCATTTCCTGTTTTATTTTGGTAACTCCTGTTCTGTGACCATGTGGTTTGATTTTACTTCTTGTTTGTCATTAGTCCTGATTTTGTTCACCTGTATATGATTATCACCTGCCCTCTGTTGATTTAAACTCTGTGCGTCCTAATGTTCCCTGCCACGGTCTCTCTTCGTGCTTGCTTGTATCCTGTCTCCAGCATTTAGAGTTCTTGGTTTTTGAGCTGGAATGGATTTGGATCTCGCGTGTGTAGCCTGTATTCTGACTGTAAACTGCTTTTGTTCAATCAATTGAGTTCTTTAAAGCTTCTGCCTGAGTTCTGTATCTGAATCCTTGTTAAGAGACATTACAGCAGGGGTCTCAAACTCATTTTTTTTCAGGGGCCAAATTCGGCTACATTTCATCTGAAGTGGGCCGGATTAGTCCAATAATGACAATTACTTTTCAATAATGTCAACTCCAAACTTTCCTTATGATGAAAATATTTACGCCTACAAACTGTCTGTGCGTTGGACTTGAACTGTAATTTTTTGAAAATATCTAAAATGTCATTTTTAAATTCCACACATTCATCCCACGGGCCGGATTGAAACTTTGGTGGGCTGCATTTGGCCCCCAAACCACATGTTTTGACACCCCCGGCATTACAGTAACTTGTGGCTTCTGTTCTTCTCGGGGCCTCTTTATACTCACGTGTGTTCTTGGGAAGCCCGGGTCCAATGCTGACCTGCAGGGATTTGCTTGAAGGTTTCAGAACAGGCATGTCGCCCTGACCCTGAACAAACAGCACCTGCCGAGAGCCGCCTCCGCTCAGGAAGCCCCAGTTCTCCTTCTTCAGCTTCATCTCCAGTCTGAGGACCACAGTCATTCAAGTAACATGACACAATGTGACTTTGTTTTTCCTTCAGATTTCTACATTCGGTCAGACTATAACGTGTGGTTTGAGTGTTTCCATGTGTTTACTTACGTGTTGCTAAACTTGAGTGGTAACTTCCTCTGTGTCTTTTCTTCAAACCTTCGTGCCAGTAAACTGATGAACTCCGTCTTGAACACAGACTCCAGCAGGCTATCGTACTCCTGCTCATGTAGGATCATGAAATCGTCCTGCATTGTGCTGAAAAACACAGGCGACAACAAGAGATCTGAAACGGTGTCACGTGAGCAACAACACTTCTGGGATGGTTCTTTTATTTTGTAAGGACGGCCTGCAGCTTTACTACACCTTCATCCATGAAGTTCACATGGATGAACAGGAATCGGATTTCGCATTTGCATAGAAACAGTGAGCCACATAAAGCAGCTTGTATCTGAGGAACGTAGACGGCTTGTGCCCGTAACTGGCACAAAGATACTTTGTTCTTCCCTGTGAAGTGGAGTTTTTTTCCTGTGATGAGCTTTTTACAACTCCTGCTTTTGCTCATTGCACCAGCTGGTCCAGATTATACCACCGACTCAAAAGGCACATGCCTGCACTGACAGCTCTGTGAGCCCCACCTCTGAATCCAATTGCACTATGTTCATCAACAACAAAAGCCCTGTGATGCATTCAATGACTTTTTAAAAAATATATACATTTAATTTTGATTCTTTTGTTAGACAATATTACTGTTACATTCATACACCACAAGACAACACTCCTGACCCACAATGGCAGGATCAAAGACAACAGCCAAACCAAACCATAAATAACTGAACCACCAGATTCGCAAAGAGACACATATTGAGGTCACACCTCCTAAGTCCTGCTCACATATATAGAGCCGAACCAATGCCTTCTATGACTTAATTTTTTTGCTCTTCAATTCTGACTGTCATAAACTGTCCTTTTCCGAAGTATTTGTGCATACATATGATTTTTAGTGACATTTCCAATGGCCATCCTTACCCGTGCAGACAAAGGAAAAAATGAACAAGACAGTTTTAATCAACTCCACATGTCTTCTGTGTCCCTTGTGTGACATGGGAACTTGCGTAATTGGAAATCCAGACTGTGGCTTTGAAGAGGACTCATGACTATCTGTAAATGTCTGTCGTTTTACGTACATGTGGGCCCCTGATGCATGTTTAGCCGCAACACACATATGGTGCATTGTTTTGGAAACATGTCGTTACTTAGTGGTAGTGTTCTAGTACAAGCTGTTTTTTTTTGGGGGGGGGGGGTTCTCCATGTTCAGGGATGTGTGGTTAGAGTGGGCGTGTTGGTGTATTTGTACAGTTATCACTACTCAGCTCAGCTCTGTGTCCCAGTGTGGACTTTGATGCACAACCTTGAGATCCAAGCTGTGTCCAAACAGTATGAGCCACAGACTCCCAGGGGTACCGATGTACCCTTGAGGATTTCTACTAATGCAAAGGGACATGTGTTGAAGTGTTTGGATATGCAATAATCGTGTATTTTAAGAAGGAAAAAAAAAAACAGAACAAGATAAATTAATGCCATGGAGTCTTCAGTAAATGTATAAGTAACTATTGAAAGGTAGGATGAGCAGGAACACGAGTCAGGCTTTTACACCGCATGTTGCAGATAAGAAAATGATTTGTTTAGATTCAGTCATTCATTTGTTTTCTGACCTGTTAATAAATCGCTCTCACATTCACACCTAAACACAACTGAGCAGTTAATCTATTACCAGTACCCAGAGAATCCCCCCCCCACACACACACAGGGAGAATGTCCTAACTACACACAAAAAGGTGGAATCTGCGCATACACAAAAACCCCCAAAGACATATTACGTATCCAAAAGGGTACAGAAGTCGTCTGATAAGGTTGGACTAATGTTTTCTAATCACATATGACAAATGACCTGCACCTTTGTGTCTGCCTTATTTATAAATGCATTTTAATGGTACAGGTGTTTCACCAACAATAACAATGAAAGGTAAAAATCTTAGGGACATAATTGTCAGCAATCATGATGATCTTGCTGAAACCTCATGGAAAACGAGAGAAAATGTGCAGCGGTTCTTTATATATATACATATATACATATATATATATATTCTACATTGTTTACTTTTAATCTTGCTATCTTTTCTTCGGTTCATACCTGACAGACACCGCTAAGATCTTCTCCACGTCAATGTGCCTCTTCAGCACCTCCATCACCTGGCCTTTATCCGGCCCCTGTTTGACTTTTTCTCTCCCAATCAAGTAGATGGACTTTGGCGTCAGGATCAAGTCCCTCTTAATCCCCTGAGTGGAAACAAAAACACAACACCTGTAAATAATTATTCCACCAATGAGCCAAAGCATCCAGCTCCAGACTATAGAGGTCCACCTTAAACCGACGGTCATATTTTGTAATCTTATCCGCAAAGTCGATCTTCTCTCTCTTCCCCAGAAACTGTCGGAGCTCAGGCCGGTCGTCCATCCCCAGGTAGTCGCCGACAAAGTTCCTGTTGATGCTGTGTCGCCGCCTCTCCTTCCGATTCAGCAAGAGGTCAGACGCTGAAACAAAACAAAACAAAAAACCCCACAGACAAACAAGAGTTAAAACATGGAGACACAGTCCTGAAGGAGGATGAAATGTACAGAAATGCACTCTGCATAAATGTACTCCGACTCACCTTCTTCCCTCATCTGGACATACTTCTTGCGCGCCACATACTTCCTCCAGGCCTTCTGGATGGACCTGGCATAGCCATCAAACTTGCGTTCCCTTGTTTCTTCAAGCAGAAAGAGCTGTGAATGCAAACAAAGAGGAGAACAATATGAAAGACGGGCATAGCTGAGTGCACAAAGACAAACCCAAACACACCTCAAGACACAGAATGTAAGGAATGACTCTAAATACATACTCAACATACCTAAGGACGCTTAAAAGACACACTGTCAATGTTCAGATGTCTAACTTGACTGATAATACTTTAAGACATTTTACCGTAGTAGAGTATGTAATGTTTTAATCACCGGAATAAATGATGCATAACAAAAGAAAATAAAAACAAAAACTGATGGGAAACAAAACTTTCTTCATCAGTATTGAATAATGGATGCTATGGTAATAAGCTATATGCTAAAACCCTGTTTCATTTGTTGATACTACTGTATAAAAAATGCATAACCCTGCCAAAAAAAACTTTGCCAATAGTTCATACCTTTCCAATTAGATAATTAAACAATCATCTGTTTAAACAATGATCTGTTTATTGAAGTCTGCATAAACGCTGTTTGACTGGAAAAAGGTAATGTGGTGTGATGAGTCCACATTGAACCTGTTCCAGAGTGATGGGTGCATCAGGCTGAGAACAGAAGCAGAAGAAGTGAATACCCATCATGCCTTGGGCCTACGGTACAAGATGTCTCATGATGCAGTGTGGGTTCAGTTGGTCAGGTCTAGGTTAACTTATGTGTCCATAAAAAACACATTGGCTGAACCTGCATAAACTTGAATGACCAGGTGTGGACATCATATTCATACATGGATGAGACCTGAACCTCAGTTTGAATCTGCTGGGTGTGATGGAGGAGACTCCATCAGCAGGCAGGAAACTAATGCAACCGTGGATGGAAATAAATGTAGTGTATTCATTGTGACATTGTTTAAACATTGCTGGTATACAGTAACTAATACGACAACAAAACAGTCCTATTAAGTCATTTGTGGGTGACTTTTTTTCTCTCCCCATTTTTAAACTTTCTGCTTTAACATTACATCCCTGAAGCTGCTTTCTGTGATTTACTGAAGAGGATTTGAAGAGGTGTTGTGTATCAAGAAAGTATGGCACCATGACCCAACCCAGAATGTTACCTACAACACATCTTAATCTATCACATGGTTTTTATTAGATTGATAGAACTTTATTAATCCGTCGGGAAGGTTCCTCTATATCATTACTGGCAAATCTATATCTTATTTGTATTGATTCTAGTCTATGGTTCCTGTCCTCCCACAGTCCAAGGTTATATATGTTTCTTTTCCTTCAAGCTGCAACCTGAAGATTTGAATCTTATAAGACAAACGAAAGATTCAGATTGTTAACTGTGAAGAGTTACAATGATGTTATTTGATTATGACAAACCGCCTTTCTTTTTCATATTGTTTGGCACAATCAACACTTATTTAGTCATTTCTTTTCTTACTGCACAAAGATCTCAATCTGTGCCTGCAGACACCCCCACCCCACCCCTGTCACAAACATACTTTTCACCAGCCTATGTCATTTCCTCATGCGCTTCTAGACACGCAATCACACTGCATGCCCCCCTCCCTCTCAGACTAAACATCCTGCCCACCTCCGTAATGGGCCTGGCATTGACCGACGCCATCTGGCCACGGGCCCGCGGTGCGACAGAACAAAAGTTGACCGCACGCATCTAAACTTTAAGAAATAAGTCATGCGTCAGCGCAGCGATAATCAGCGAGGCCCGTGTGAGCTCAACAGACAGCGTGATTAAACTCGACAGGTGACGAGACCAGACGCAAACTGCAGGTGTTGATCAGCTGATGTGAAGATGTCTTTATTAAAAGAAACCCTTCAGCCTGTGCACAAAATGACGCGTCTTGTCCGGGACACCTTTCATATCCTCAGCTCATCCGTCACCACTCTCTCTGGGCCTCCGACTCTTCTCACACATCTGCTCTGGCGTCAAACACACTTTTCATTATGTTGTCCTACAGATAATCCTTCAGTCATACAACTAATGAGCTGGTGTCAGTGTCTTATCGGGACACAGAGGCTTGTTTTGAGAAGCCCGGCAAGTACCAACCTCAGCGCTCCAGCCCCCCACCCCTCCATGTGATATTTGCGTTTCATAAATACACCTCGATTCACTCCAGCATTGTGGGGGAATTAGTGGCGGCGGTGGGGGTCCTGGCAGTGGATAAGTACAGGCATTCAGGATCAGCTGTAAGGCTCGCATTAAGACTACCACGTCTGTGCTTCTGGCCGTACATCTGTGTGTTTGTGTGCAGGCTCAAGGCCGTGAACGATGTGTACAAATGTTAATAAGAGAGAGGGAGAGAGAGGGCACAGGCCTTGCATAAATGACGCTTTCATTGAAAAGCTGGAAAAAAAAAAAAGAAGTAGTTATGGTGGAAAAAAAGACAACCCTTTACGATGTCCCCCAACTCTGTAACCACAGCCCGTGTTTTAGTTCCAGTGTAATATTGACTCAGCGCTGACGTGGTTCAAGGGTCGGGTTAAGTCTCCGCCCCCTACAACCGGGATTCAAGCATCATTTGGGACACTTATTCCCTTTTATGGTGTTCAGTGTGAAAATGGTCAGTTCTGTTTTTCTTTTAACAAACAGACTGTGTGTGAATGGGGCAGACGTGTGCAGTAGCTTCTACTTTAAAGTGGAGGAGTGGTACTGCTTTGTTGTCAAGTTTCCTGGAAAGTTTTCATATAGAGAAATGGTTTTACACACACACACATACCGACTCAGGGGCTTTAATGAAGATCTTGGTACGACCGAGTTGGAACTGATCCTGGTCCATGTTGACAGAGCGCAAGAGATGAAGGACACCTTGTTTCTCGTCTCCTCGCCACGTTGGCCACGACTCTTTGGTTAGGATAGCGTACCTATAGAGCAGACGTTTAACATGAACACAATTAAACGTCTGGCACATTTACAACAGTTCCCCAGCCTTAAATAAATGTTTTTTTTATACTTTCAAGTGAGCAATTTATTGAGCGACCAGAACCATAAAATGTCTTTTAATCCTTTAAACATTTATTTGAAGGGTTTTTTGTTGCACCCTCTATTTCAATCACAGAAAGAGAAACTATGGAACACTCCCCAAAAATTAAGTACAAATTGTATTTGAAATAAAGCTATTACAGCCTTGGACATGTCCATTTTTAACAATGTTGACTTTGATGCATTACAGTGTTTGGACCAGTTTTTCATGTTACAAAAATATAAATTCACACACAAAATACTGTCTCAAACCATTGAATAATTAAAATGAGTAATATTTTCTTATTTTTATCAAGTTCATTTGTACTTCCTGTCTGCATCGTCACCACCATCATCCTTATTCTCATTATCACATCACTCATCATCCTTATTCTCAGGGCGGCTGTGGCTCAGTTGATAGAACGGGTCGTCCAATGGCTGAAGGGTCAACGGTTCGAAGCCTACCACCAACTGTTGAAGTGTCCTTGAGCAAGAACACTGAACCCTAAATTGCTTCCAATGGAGCCTGGCGGCGCCTTGCATGGCAGCAGCCAGTGTGTGAATGTGTGTGTGAATGGCGCTATGAGTACCATAAATGTGCTGAAAAGGGCTATATAAGTGCAGTCCATTTACCATTTCTTATCATCCTTATTCTCATTATCACCATCACTCATCACTCACCTATTGAGGAACTTCCTGAAGATTCTGCGGTAGGCATAGCCAGCACGCCTTACCCGGATGTTTTCCTTCAGTCCTAGATATTCCACCTGGTGTTTCACTCTGCAGACAAAGAAATGGCACATACGACAGTGAGATAACACTCATACTCTTTATATCTCTTCAACATACTAGATTCGGGTCAGCAGAGTGTGGATATGTTAAACAATCCATTGTTCCATATTGACATGAAGTACAGTACATGGCACGTACAGCATCAGACTTGTACTGCATAAGCAACTCATGGTTTATGCTGGAAATATGCAAAGAGTTAAAAATATGAGCTTCAGGACAAAATCACAGACTATTGTTTGGGTGACTGCTTATCGTGGTCATAGATATTTCACTGAATATGACTTAAGTATATGCAAAGTACAGTTCAGATTTTTGTTTGTTTTTGATACTACGCGCATTTTTCTTGTATTTATAGTTGAACTATCTGAGGTAAAGAGACTGAAATAAATGTGTTCATTACAACCTTGAAACCACAAGGCTTTTGAACAATTATGTTTCATATACTATTATATATCATCATAACATACAATACTATAATGCATATAATATTGTAATACAGTGAAAGCATATCTATGTATTTCAGATATAGATTGAATGGATGTAAATGTTTGCATATTATGCATATTTGTATATTTTATAATACATATTCTTATCATTTTGAGTTGGAATAATTGATTATTGATAATTGCAAAATAACATCCCTATCTTCACAGGATAGCACTTGTGAAAAAGTCTCAAGATGCAGAAGAAAAAAAACATCCTGCTGAAGTTTATTTTGATTTATAACCACAGCTACCTTGTGGTCAGCGATATCCGCTATCGGGTCTGACTCACACATCTTCACAGGGTCCTTTAGCGGAAGACATAATCACATCTCATTGTATGCAAAAGAGCTACGTTTTACTGACTTTCCCCTCAAACAAAGACCCCTGTACCACTTAAGTCCACTCAGCCTTCCTGTGAAAACATTAGTTCCGGGACTAATTAACAAACCGCCCTGCGCCGAACTCACAACAGGAAGGTCATAGTCCCTGAACAATACTCTGGATCAGAACATGTAGTGCCCGAGGCCTCCGACCACGAAGGGCCAAGTGGGAAACTGAAACAAAGGGGATGGTTTCAGATATGTCTCACACTATTAGGTCTTCAGACGGTGCACAGACGTACCTGAGGACATATGCTCTTTGTACTGGAGTAATAACACTTGTAGGAGGTTTTTTTTGGGGGGTCAGTCAGTGTACATATCCCATGTGTTTGTCCCTGCTACTGTGGGCTGGGAATGTCGTCTTGTAGTGTTTGAATGTAAATGTATTGGAGTCCTATGAAAAATGTTTAAATTTCATGAAAAGAGAGAATAGAACACAATAGGACCATAATTAACCTGAAAACATGTGCAGTCCCAATTAACCTTGTTAACAAATGTGAGCTGTCGTAAATCTACTTGTGTGCATGTACATTCAGACACTCACCGACTCTCCTCCCAGTCCCTGGGCTTCTTGGTCTCGTTGGGTTTGATGCAGCGGATGTAGTGTGGAGTACATTTCATCAGTGTGCTCACCAAGTCATTGGCTTGTTTCTGTACAGATGGGGAAAGAGGAAAGAGCCCATGATCAGATGGTGATAATGACGCTTTACTTTGCTGAACTACCATCTCTTTATTGACCCTTCACAGGCCTCAGAGTCCCAGTTGACCCTGATAAGTCAGAGGGACAGGTACATAAAGACTTATTTGCTGAGCACATACCTTTATTTTGCTGCCTGCAGTTGTGGGTCTGCCCTTTTTTTCAGCATTGAGGTTTTCTGGAAACAGTGCTCTGATGAAGGCACTGAGAGAGAATAAATATAAAAAAAAAAAAAGTTGTATCCTTACAAATTTATGACTTTATTTTGCCTATTTAATCCATGCGTCTTATTTTGAAATCCTTTTTTTCTTTTTAATCTTAGTTTGTGTGTTTTTAAAAGCATCTTAAAGCATGTAATGCATCACTCTGTGCCATACGTAAACCCCTCTCGCCTCGCGCAGCTCTCACACACCTGAAAATAAAGTCTTGCGTCCCCGACAGACCAAAAACAAAAATGCAGTTAATGTTTAAAGGACCAAGGACCCTAGACAGAGGTCACCGGTATAAATTCCTGAACCGCTTGGGAAGGTCTGAGTTACTGGTGGGAAAATGAGAGATTTGTCCCGACTGTACTGCAGTTACACAAACACTGCCTGCGCCGCTAAACTCACCAGCTGTTCGTTTCACTGAAAGCCTCATTAAATACAACAATACCTTTAATGGCGCTCAGACTTTTTACCTTATGTACCCTAAGATATGTGTTAAGGGTGTTTTTTAATGTTTGTGTAAAGTTCATTCAGTGCATAAGATATTAATGCTGTAAAATTACATGACTGACTTCTTAAGTTACTGAAGGAAAACACTCCACTTACTGCAATGATATTTATTTTTTTTTAAATCCTACTTTCATTTTTGAGCTCAAGTTTCACTGTAATCGTGTTCCCACGTCTCCACACAACCTGATATTTACTGTTAGATATGTCTGAACTTGACTTTGACTGACCTATAAATGGCAGTAAAGCCAAAACTATATACTACTTATTGGTTTGTTTTTTTTAACAGAAGGTTTCTGTTTCGCACCTGTATATATTAAAATGAACGATTCGGTCTGTAGTTTATCTTATCAAATATATCGTACATTTAATATTTATTGACATAGTTGTGCATACAAGAAGCACATTTATATGTGACCACTCCCTTTATCAACAATACTTCCTCTTTATCAGATCAGACTAAACTGGGGACATTTTGAGCTGTGCCGTGTATTTTACAAGTCAAGAGTTGCATTAAGAATGAATATTACTGAAATGACGTTGAATTTTAATTTTCTTCATTTGTTTTGAGTTATTGCCTTCACACAGTGCACATGTTGATACCAGGTAAGGATTGCTTCCATATATATAAAGTGATTGTGTGACTAAACTATAATGAAACTCAACCTAAGACTTGTGCACAGGGAAATGTCTCTATTAAACCATAGTTGAGGACCACGGTTCTAAAAGGGATGTGCATAATCCTAAAACACAGGTCTTGAATGAATAAATAAAAATAATAAAAAAGGAAATAAGGAAAATGTAAGCCTTCTAATTGGACATAGTATGTCCATATAAGCACAGTTGGTAAGGCACCAGGCTGGTGCATAGGGGACCTGAGTTTGATTCCCGGGTCAGGAAGGGCATCCGATGTAAAAACTCCTGCCAAATCAAATATGTGAGTTGGATTGGAAAAGCCGAATGAAATCATCATCATAAGTAGACGATTTGATTTCAATGTAAAACTCAAAAATGTCGATATAAGCACAAGACATATATTTATGGCTTCTTGAATATTGTGTGTGGGTTTTTTTTGTTTTTGTTTTTTTGGGAGGTGTTATGATCACGTTAAGGGTGAATGTCCAGGGGCTAAACTATGTAACATGTACTAACTAAACTAAACCGTGTAACATGTACCAATACTTTGCATTAAACTTTACCATGCATGTGATTATGAAATATGCAAACAATAAGCCCATTTTTCATGTTTTCCTCCCTTTTGCCTCATTCCCACGTTATGTTTTGTGTTGTTCTGAACTTCAGACTACAGGCGATGGGACACAGAAGAAAGGATCAGCAGGTTGTATGTACAAACACACCCCGTACGTCTGTTCATACCGTCCAGCTGATAATGCAGGTACTTCTTTTCTTCTCTGTTCAGACGTGCTGCTCAAAGGACTAAGGCTGCTTCCTTCCTTCCTTTTCGTGCTTCCTCTGTGTGAAACTATGCCAAAAGCCTTTTCTTCTGTTTGTATGTTTCTATATGCACATGAACGTTTTTAGCATTTGACATCCTTTGCATACATATGATCTCCAACGCGTGGCTGAAAAACCGCCTCAGTAAAAAAACCTGCGCAACAAGGGGAGGAGGGGGCAAAGTGGTGGCTGAGGCCTTTGGGGGTTAATGCAGATGATGCAGGCTGTTTGCACAGATGGCCACTTTGACACAAAGAAAGCCCCAAGAAACCAAAACACACAGAGACCACACTCCACAATGCAGCTCCACGGGGGTGGGAGGGTGTGGAGGGGTTGGGGGGGCTGCACTTGTAAGAGCACACTGGGTACACCCCAAAAGCCACAGATCTGGACAACAGCCAGACGTGGTCCAGGGCAGAGGGCACGGCGTGACCCAGCCCTACACACACTTCTGTTACGCCACCGCCAGTTTTTTTTGTTTTTTCCAGATGCAGCGCTGCGTCTGAAGGCCTCATTCAGACGTATTCAATTATAACCATATGCATCACAATGGAGGAGTCCTTTTAAAATGCCCAACGCTATAGAAACCTCCACCACATGTCGCCGCAACGCGCCAAAAAACACGAGTTACTCACATTTCACTGCTCTGCATCAGCTCGATGAGGTCGTTAAAGAGGACGTCTCGGTTCCTCTCGCAGAAACCTTCCGCATCGTAGGACACCTGAGGAGAGAGAGGGATTTACTAAAGCGCAGGAATCATCGCAGACATCAAGGTCAAGCTGTGAAGAAAAACCTCCTGTAAATCAAAGATGACACCTGTGTGTAAAAATAATATTGCAACTCTAGACATAATCCAAAGCGAACTGAATGGCTTGAGTTTTACGAGGGGAGAAAATGAAGAGTTACAGATCACCATCTTGCACCTACTAGGATTAGCCTGCCTGTAAAAGGAGGAGTGGTTTAAAGTGTACAAATTAAACCATGTTATTTCTGTTACACCGTAGCCTCAGACGGACCGGAGGAATTCTGCAGACCCGGGTCATGGGAGCCCCTCAAGTCTTTATACCACGGCTAATTAGATCCGTGGCATGCATGTGTACCGGGCTGAAGCCACCGCGCATCTGGAGAATGACACCAGACAACCTCTGCCCAGGCCAGCGAAAATGAAAATCAATGCAAAAAAAAAAAAAACAGTCTGGTGAAATGTAATAGACGTTTAAATAAAGTAGATTAACATGTCTGACATTTACACGCACTTACATAAGGGGAACCAGTGTAACCAAAAATAGAGAAAGGGAAAAAAACGCAAGGTGCAGAAAACTCAAAAAAAGGGTCGAGAAGACGACAGGCTGTGAAATTAAAGCGCCAGCTGCATAATGGCTACTTATGACAGATTATACAAGTCAACCGGTTCCCATAACAACACTGTAAAAAATCAGGGCATTTTAATAAGTTTCTATTTTCAGAGGTCTGTTCTCTGCAGACTGCACTATGCCATAATTTATCAGTATATACAGGATAACTATCGTTAAAAATGTACAACGATACACTGAGCATTCAGATTGAATGCTCAGTGTATATTTTTTTGTGACCCAAACAAT
>JAPTHA010000018.1:25670471-25683009 GCA_029814585.1 Gymnapogon annona | reverse complement strand
TACCCCAGTCTGATAAGCCCTCATGTATTAGATTAGTGGTGCCACCGTGTAACAGCTTCCTTGACCTGATTCCTATAGCCAGTGCCTCTTACATGTTCTCCAGCAACAGTGGTTTATTCCTCTAGAAAATCATGAACGCAACCCAACAGTCAAACAGGAAACACTACCTCAATAAGAAATTCAATATCTATAACTCTAATCTAATCTAATCTGATGTAACTCTGGTTACGGCTGCAATTTTGGAAAAATATTAAAAGTGGAAACTGTTATCACAGTGAAGATAAGGTGCCCTTAACAGATGTTGGTTGTATATCCATTCTGAAATAATAGCCAGAGTAAAAGCCAATTTTCCACAGAAAGCCCTTAGCCTGGTGGAATACATTCTGTTTTCTTGTGTTGGTTTGGTACACTACTCCAATCTACTGGACTGTACAGGAGTCCAACATTAGTTTTGTTGGTTTGGTCAAGTTCTACTGAGTAAACAGACACACACACACACACACACACACACACACACACACACACACACATACGTATATTATATATGTGTGTGTGTGTGTGTGGGTGTGTGTGCTTGTGTGTTAGGACACTAATTTCAGATGTCAGATGTTTCTAGCTGTCTGTGAAACTAGTCATGGGGTCAGGGGTCAGAGTAAACAGTGACTAACATTTAATAGCTATTTAGTTCAGTTTTCCGATGTGTTATAAGACTGTGCATGTAAATAGTATCTGTATTGATTTCTGTAGATTCTAAAACATTTCAACTGGGCAATAATTTCTGCTGTAAACACGGAAAGTAAGATTTAAAGCTATCTGGACGGAGACCTGCTATCATTCCACTGCAGCTTTAATTAACAAGCAACGATGAATGTTTGATATAGGGAGTCCTGTTTAGTATTAGTGCTGGAAATGGCTTTGTATGGGCTATAATTGGACTGAAACTATCAGCTCCTGAAGTGTGCCAAAAGTAGACAGGAAGAGCACCGTTTGGGTTGATATTTACTGGTTTCCCCCATTTCCTTTCAATCCAAAATATCTGTTTTGATGTCCGCTAAAATGAGTTGAAGGATGTTATTACTCCCTAAACGGCATTTCCACCTGGTCTCTGTTTGCTTGCGTTTGCACTTTGTTCAAGCTCACTCACTGTGAATAAACTGCTGACTGGGGTGGTTGCGTCTCCAGGGCAGAGGAGGAAGATAAACAATGATGAGAGACAAGCTTCAATGGAGATTTATAAGAAGGAGTGTGTGTGTGTCTGTGTGTGCAGTGTGAGAAAGACTGATCCAGTCTGAGATATATGGGAGACCCATTAACTTCATGTTGGAATCTGTACAAAGACACATACAGCTTCCTCTGAAGTGATGGACAAAATGGTGCTGTGAATGAATATGGCTGAGAAAAGCCAGACAAAGACAGAGAAGATGCCAGAACCTAATGGTAGAACACACAGAGTAACACAGTACCACAGTAACATGGAGGTACGTTTGGACCAACAACACCTGTCCATACTGGAAAAGTCATCCCTGTGTGTTTCATTCCCTTTTTTTCTTCTGTTTGCTTTTGGAGGGAGACTTTCCTTACTCAAACTGAGTTTTGTATATTCTACAGATCACACAACTCTCGAGGCAAATGTGTGATCTACGGTATCATATAAACTACGCCACAGATCATAAATAATAAAATAATAATAAATGATAAAAATTCTTGATCCACCCCCCTAACTGTGGAAACTCTCATGACCTCATCTGCACTACAGCATATGACTGTTTGGTCTAAAATAACTATAAAAACACAATATAATATCATATTTTTTAGAAGAATGCACATTTAGTGGTATTAACCTTAACAGAGAGACTGCATGTGCATTTGTTTCACTGTTCTCTCCCTCGTATGTTTGCTTGTGAAAGCAACTAAACTATACGTTCTACATGTCATGACTAGAACATATTTTTTATCCCCACACGTCTCCACAGTCCCACATCACAGCGACGGCTCAAATTCTGTGTGTGTGCTCCATGAGGGAAAAGAAGGGTACAAATTGGTCCACGATGACGGAGGCGCGGTGAAAACATTATGTGACATGTGAAAAACGGGTGCAATCCCTCCTTCAAACCCGTAACCACAGCCACAGTCCCAGTGGGCTTCGCCTGAGTTGCTTTTACACTCACACAAGATGGGCAAGCCACTGCACTGATCCCAGCCAAGACCCAAAGAATCAACCTGTCACTCAAAATGGCTCCCACTTGGTCAGACACACACAACAGACACAGGCAATTGTAAAGTAAACATGCTTAGCCAAAGCCACTCTGCACCATTACCTTTCACAGTCAATATTAATTAAGCCAAATGTCCATGTATTCCCCCATCTGACGACTGTAACCTGTCACTGGTAGGAACAGTTACAGGTTACATAAGAGTAGAAACCGAGAGTCATCTCTTTCCTTCATAACCTAGACAGTGACAGTGGTCACTTGCATATGAATAGGAGACTGGCATTAATAATGCAGAACAACAGGCCTCATCCACCGTTGTCTAGATTTCACTCCCATCTTATTGATCCGAGTTCCTTAAGGTCACATGCGAGTCAAGAAAGAAAAGAAAAAGCATTATCGTGCTCCAATTCGGTAACACGAGCAGACACTGAGTTTTGTGGCTTCAGGGAAGGGATGAGCTCCGTCCCTCCCTGAAAAAGAAGACATAATGATCCAGTGAAACAGATACTAAAAGACTCCATCTCCCCTGAATTACACAGAGTTGATGTCTTCACACGAGCAGTTTGTCTTCATCAGAAACGCCATGGAAATTTAAGAGCTTCTCAAAATCCTGTCAAGTCTTAAAACACTTGCAACCAAGCTGGTGATGAAAGACAATATCAAAGTCCATGTGGTACAGGGTGGAAATCTAGACGAGAAACTGGTTTTAAAAGTCCTGCAGTCTTCTCTTTTGAAGTAGTGTCAGTAGTGGTTTAACGCAAACAAACCATTCGCCCTGGAAAGTAATTTCACAACTGCGCCTGGGTTTTACCACAGCGCTACAGTCTTGAGTTTCGTGCAATGAAATCATAACCAGCATCTTGTCTAACAGCGCCTAAATACATGCAGATACACATCAAGACCAGCACCTTAGACTTTGATTGTGGAAGAGTAGCTGTTCAAATGTCTGTGCATGTTCTCATTTGTCCAGGTCATCATCCATCCTTAGTTATTTTTGAGGTTTTTTTCTTGAAAGAATAGAACCAGTCCAACTGCACATTCAACGACAACTAAGTCGCCCGTTAAAGCACCTGTGGAAGAACTGCTTGTTACCTTATGAACAAGAAACTTCCCTATTTTATTTATTTCCCTAATTATAGCCACATTAAAACTGCATCAATTAGACATACTGAATTTGGCTCTTGTTAAAAGAAGTTGTAGATTTTATTTTATTTGTTTACTGTGTCCAACCAGTTTGGATCAGAAGTACAGTGCTGCTGTAGACTGAAAGGTCAAAGGTCCCTCACATTACTCTGAGAAAGGTCCATCAAGGACAGACCAGGTCAGACCAATGTTTTTACCTTACAGGAAGAATACATTTTCCCACATTATATGGTTTCAAGAAAACAGCACTGTCTTCATAAGGTTTAATTAAATGAGTCAAGTCAATCTATTTATATAGAAACAACAGAAGTTAATTGAAGAGATCAAATAAAGTAAAGCACATGCACTGCATTTACTGTATTTCATCTTATTAAAGGGTGTCGCGTGATGAATAGAAGCTCAACACATTTAACATCTTAAGCTCAACCAAAGTACTGCTGATGTTGTCAAGCTAGAATTAGCCACTTCTAACTACAACGGTGCACAGTCAAAACAACACAACAATGCATCTCTGGTTCTTCAGCATCTACAATGAGATCAACAGATACCACGTACTTGTACAGAAAAGATTCTATCAAATTTTAAAAGATAGCCTTTAATACATTTTACTTCATATCAGTCACAAAAAGCACAGAACCAAGAAGTTTGCAGGTAAACTGCGCTCTCTCGTGTAAAAAAGAGCAATAGATTGAGTCACAGTGCAACTTCATTGATATGAGTTGAAATAAAACTCAACATTTGTTTATAACAATTTCAAACTCCACCATGGCTAATGAGAAAATAATCTATATTGGACTTCCTGTCTTTCTGTGAGGGCCAACAAGCAGCTGCTGCTTCTGTTTCATTAGTTTCAATAATTCCACTGCCGTATTAACTTTTCCTATTTCTAGTGTTGGTGCCGTGGAAGAGGCACAGCCAAACCAACACTGAACTTGTCCGAGTCAATGCTTACTTTGGCCTCTTACTTATGATATAATCACAGAGATAGAAATGCAAATGGACAATAACACAACTAAACAATAGCCTAACGCCATCCGTTCAAACTGATAATGAGTGCATGACATAAGAAAACCAGTCAAATGATAAACATCAGGAACAACATCACATGCCCTGACATTTGGGAATATGATAGATCACAACATGTACTCTCACAATGCCCAAATAAATGATGAAAGCAGGGTTGCAAGAATGCACAGAATGCTGATACTGTTTATGAATTAAAGTAATGGCAAATCGTAGCCTTTAGACTGTGCATCCAGTCTCAAGATCAGAAGCAACATCACAAAAGAGGAAGTGAGTGGATAATGAACCTGAGAAATAGGGGAATTCAAAATCATTACAGATAATTTTAACTTGTTTTCCAAGTCACTGAGTTCTCTTCTGTCTGACAAATCTTTAAAAAGCTGTGACTGTGTTCCTGTTCCTCATCTCTAACTCTCCAGTTACGTGACTTTTTCCTACCTCTATGTTATCTGTATTCCAAATAAACTTGAAAACACAGCTGATATGTACAGGTCCCTATTGTTTAGCTGACTTAAAGGCAAAAAAGGTCTTCCTGAGTGTTTGTTTGTTTTTTTTGGTTTTTACACCTAATGTTTCATTTGAAAGGGGTCACAACTCTATAAATAAACTAATATAACAAAAAAAGAAAACACAAACTACTCATGTATTTTTTTCTGTTTACTACTAGCAGCTATTCATTTTCCAGAGACAAGCCAAGATTTTGAAGATTAATAATGTATAGAACAGAACTACAAGCAGAATAAAAAGGACAATAAGTGAAGTTTCCATTGGATGAAGGAAAGGGAAGTTTGCAGGCATCCACAATGAGGAAAATCATACATGCAAATGAGTAGTTTTTCTATTGGGATGTAGTTGGCTGAATGCAATGATAACCACGATACAACCATAAAACACTCCAACTGTAGGCTTATCGGCTAATAGATCTGTATCAGCTCAATTTTCAGCTTCCAACAAATAACTGAAAACATTTTTTTTTTTTAAATCCAAGCTTGGAGATAAATCCACTAAAAATGTACTAACATAGGGGTTATTTTAGTTTTGACCACAAGTCATTTAGAAATACTGCTGAAGCATACAGTATGTTCAGAATCAGAGAGTGCAGCTCCGAACCACGGGGGCAAAACACTGCACTCAGGGGACACAGTAAACAAACGCAGTCACATGGACAGAAAACCACAGGGCGCTCCTCATATCCAGGGTCAAGGATGATGTTTCAGTCTGACAAGAACACTGAGCGTCTTGATGTCGTCACAAGGACTTGATGAAATCTAAATCTTCAAATAGTCTTTGTCTCGTATCTAATGCTCAGCTACCAGACACGACGAGCAGGAAAATAGTTCATATTAAGCAAACGTTGTTTAATTGTAAAGTGCTCAGGTTTACATAGAAGCAGAGCTGACAAGTTTTTTCCTAATAATAAATAATAATTATAATAATAAATGTTAGTTGTGTAGCACCTTTCATATAAGAGTTGTAGCCTAAAAGTGCTGACAAGAAATAAAAATAACATTTCATAAAGAGGCTTAAGATAGAGGTGAAATAAGAAATATATGTTTACACACTAATGAATAAAATGTCAACAAGATATAACAACATGAAATAAAATGGAATTTCTACAAAGTTACATAAAAAGGTTTAAGACAGAGGTGAAATAAGACATAAATATTTGATTACAGACTAATAAAAGTTGAACAAGATAAAAGTACAAAAAATATGATGAAATTTCAACAAAAATGCATAAAACATTCGGTGTTTACTGTTGGCAGCTCCATTTTTATCTCATATTCTTCATATTTTTTTAATATACTGATGCAATTGACAAGATGTCTTTTTTTGTTTTACAAAACCATCACTCCTTTGACTCATCTTACTCATCACTTCTTATTCCCAGGTCTAGAGCAGGGGAACAGTAACACGTCTTCTTGAAAGCATGCCAAAATAATATCACTCCACATGTAATGCTTCCATTAAAAACATGAAAAACAAGACAGGATTTTTCATAAAGTTCAACGTTCACAAACACGGTGCATTATCTAAAACTCAACTGTTGGACTTCTACGTATCCCTAACTCTTGCCATTTATAACCAGTATAACAACAGCAGAATATGACGACATTTGTAAAAACCCTCAACACAAACAGCAAAAGCAATGAAAACAAAACAAAGAGTCGCAAAGACTGGGTCGTGTGGAACTGATCAGAAGGAGTGTGTGAGTGTACTGAACCACAGCGACAAGCCTAACGAGTTCTCCAGGTCGACAGAATGGGAGCTCGTCCTGTTTTGAGAGAGAGGGCTTGAATTCCTAAGCAAAATCTCTACAGCAGTGATGGGTTTGAAAATGGAGCACCAGCTTTGAAATGGGTGAGGGGGGGGTCCACTCACTACGCACCTCCCTACAGGAGAAACTAATGCAAACCATCTGCTGTCATAGACGACTGTGCTATTCAGCATCTGGCAGAGAAGGAACCAGTCAACGATGCTGGTGTCTGCTCTTCCAGACAGGATGACAATCGCACTATTTTTCTCCTTCTCCTCTCAAAACAGCGGAGCTTGAGGGGCCGAAAGGGGCAAAAAAAAACCCAAGAGCAAATTCGAAAACCGCCGTTTGTCTTACCAAAACTGGGAAGCCATTGTTAAGACTCTTCCCCTTCTCTTTTGTTGGTTTAAAAGGTTTTTCTTTTTCCATGCACGCCTGCCCAAACTCAGCATTTCTTTTTGTCTGTACAGGAAACTTTTACCAATTCATACATGGCAAAAATCCAAGGTGTCATGTAAAGCTCATAGGAACACAACAGTCAGTACAGATTCATAACTTTATTCCAATTTGTCACCACAAACCTCCATGTAGAAAGATAAAGCTATAGAGTGTTACTGCTCAATTTCATTTTCTCTTCTGAATTTTCCTCAGGGTCAAGAGTAAAACAATGCTGTCCACACATTATGTAACCTTTGACCTCAGGGTTTTAAAGACTCAGCCGAACGTACTGTATATGCTCCTTACTAGGAATGCATTACAAGTTATAGGGGAGTATGGGGCAGAGCTTCACGTTCATTTTATTTTATCACCGACCAAAGTGGAAATTCCTCCATTACAGGACAAAAGTGTTGCCAAAACACACACTGGAGCTCCACAACTTGGTTCACTGCTTGGCCTTAGGTGTGTCTGCAGTATGAGTGGCATTCGGTAACCAGGAAAAACCTGTCCACGAAACACAGTGATAAACACACACACAAGCGTGACAAAACCTGCACAAGTACAGTACACACTAGCCACCTGACACACGCTCCCCTGCTTCATCTTCCAAGACTAACCGGTTTTTAAGGAGCTGGACCTCATGCATCTGATGTTTTTTTTGTTTCTTTTTTATGTCTGAGAGTCAGACAGATGAGCTGAAATCAACAGCTTTGGATCAGTGCTTTCTAAATCGCTTTCACTGGAGCTCATGATTATCACTCACTAGAGTCTATGATTGTCAGAGGGTCTGTCAAACTGTAGACAGACAGGCTGGTATGTAGAGGGAATTAATAACAAACGATGGGGTGGGAAACAATATCATGTTATTTTTTTCCATTTATAAGGATTGTAATACTCAGAAAGTCGAGAAGCTGATGAAATGCAGTATCAAACAAATGGCATTTTATTTGTCACTTATAGGGTTAATAACACCCAGAAAGTCGAGAAGCGGATGAAATGCAGTATACTTTATTCTAAAATAAACATGACAAAAGCCAAGTTTAGTTTAATAGCAAATGATGGTGGGGGAGCAGTATCAAATAAAATGGCTTTTTTTGTCAGTTGGTCAGAGCTAATAACACTCAGAAAGTCGAGAAGCTGATGAAATACACCCTTACTTTACTCTAAAATAAAAATCTAAATCCCAAAAGTAAAGTTTCGTTTCGTTGTGTGTGGGACTTAAAAGTAATGTGTAAATATCTGAGCGGTTTTGTCTTTGTAAAGTAATAAAGGAGGTAGATATTGCCATAATAATAGCAGAATAGGTCAGTATAATACTGTTAGTAATAGTTACTCACCATCCTCTGCCCTCAACGCAACAGTCGCACTACTCTATCGTATTCCGGATCCAATATTGATGCGAGCCGCCGGAGAAAAGAAAATGTTTTTTTTTTTTAATATGTCTCAACGTTTACTTCTTTAGCCTAAAATCCCCAAGTTTACAAAAAGAAAGTATTCCCGATAAACTCCGGGGGGGAAATGGATGTCAGTAGTGTCGTCCGTCCATCCTGCAGACAGATCTGAATACTTCCCCGACAGGAGCAGAGTCTCTACTCACACAGAGAAGCGGGCTGTAATTCACGGATGGAGTTGTGCCTCCAATAATCGCCACTAAAACATTACACAAGGAAACCGAGCCACCGGGTCCAATCACAAGAGGCTGAGGACGCCGAATATACTTAAATATTCATTAGTTGCTGGGAACGAGACTGAGCATGCGCAGTAGTGGGACCTCCTAACAACAGACTGGACAAGTATCAGCATCCACTCCTTTTAAATAAATATGATCTCCAGAAGATGGAATACAGCGAAAAAAAATTAATAAAACTAATTATTTTTTGTTTTAATAGCCTTATTTTTAGTACTTACTGCACAATAGTCTGAAATCTGTACTGTGTAACTCATTTTAATTCAGGGACCAAATTCAGCCCAATCTGGTCTGAAGTGGGCCGAACCAGTCCAATAATAACAAAGACATGTCAATGATGTCAACTCCAAACTTTCCTTATATGATGAAAATGTTTTACATCTACAAACTACCCTTTAAAACAATGTGAATAACATTAACAACCTCAAAACTCTTGAGAAATAAGTGTCATTTTAACAATATTATACCTCAATTCATCATGTATACGCGTTCATTACAACTCACACATCTCAGTGGATCTACAAATACACACAAAACATTTAGTAACAGGTAAAGTATTGTTAAAATTACACTTACTTCTCTTGAGATGTGTCAGGTTTTTATATTTGTTCAGGATGTTTGTTTTTTTCTGAAATTATACTTGTTTTACTGTAAAAGCAGTAAAATTACATGAAAATATTTACATTTCCGCAGCGGAAAAATGTGATGTTATAAGCATTTATAGGTTATTATAATCATATTTTTCCCGGTCTGTACAGGGAATGTGAACTATAATTTTTGGAAATATCTTAGGTGTCATTTCTCCATTTCACAGATTAATCCCAGTGGCCAGATTGGAACTTTTGGCGAGCTACGTTTGGCCCTCAGACCACATGTTTGACACCCCAGGTGAAAGGGATGACTTTCTCTTTATTTACATATGATACAAGCAAACTTTCTTTCTTTTTCTGTCTTTGTCGAGCTGTTTTTGTCAAATTGTTAATCTACTGACATCTACTGATCCTTCTGTGTCAAATCAAAGAAGGATCCCTTCTTTGATTTGACAGATTTGCCCTTTTTTTAATTTTGTTTTTACTTACTGCACATTAGTCTGAAGTTTGCATTGTGTGTGCTGATGAGAAAAGTATGGATTTCTTTTATTTATTTACAATCCAGGTGAGCTTATATAGATGTATATAAATATGAATGCATGTAAATGTTACGTGGAAACTCTGAGTCTAAGAGAAGGGGTCAAACTTTCTGACACAGTATTTGAGGTGTTCTAATAATCCTCGTGTGTGATATTGTTATCTGAGGTAGTCCTACTGACATATGCCCATGGGCAGCTCGGGTAACCACCTCTCTAAACCAGTCTCTAGTCTGCTGAGGCTCTCCTTCACATGTTGTTGGGTGGGGATCGCCTCTCTGGGTGTAACCTGTTTAACAGGCTGCCCTCTGTGTGCGGTAGACACTTAATGTGCGTGTGGCTGTGTGTGAGTGTGATCATGTCATAATTTTAAGCCTTTAATTTTCAGACTCAGTGTAATTTTACTTTTAAAGGTAATGGCTTAACTATCTTGAGGACTCACACTGGTGTCTTTCATTTGAAGCATTTGGTGGAACAAATAGAACTTCTAAATTACAAAGGTAAGAATGATGAACACTGGGTTTTTCTTTAATGTTTTGTTGCCGCCTTGTGGTCATTTTGAGTCATAACAAACTATTAAAAAACGTATGGTTATTGTAGACCAGAGCAGTATTCATTTAGCTGAGGGATTAGAGTCAGTAAAATTAGAAGTTCATTACCATCATTCAGAAAAACCTGGTATCAGTGAACATATTTCATGATCATCTGTTGCTACGTGCACCACTTCAACTGCTACGGTATACTGTGTAATTTTGTACATTTTTTCTTCACATTTTATGACACTTTTTAATCGATCCTATTTAGATTTTGCTTTATTGTATATTCTATCCTATTTTATTTCTCATTCTACAAACACAGAGAGCCAGGCAGCTATATTTTCCTGTACTATTGATTGAATGACAATAAAGCTCAGTCTGAGTCTGATTATGTATATAACACAATGTGATATGTCACAGTATGACATGCACATATGATTTTAGAATTGTTTCACATTTTTCATTCATTATGGTTGACATATGAAATCCTTAGTTACATCACTCAGTATTAGACATTTCCCATTTTGTTTTTATTTCTGAATAAAATTTATTACAACCTCAACAGCTGATAAAAACAAACTGCCTATAGTTTTGTCCCTAGTTTTGCCGGTGAAATCCACTGCACTAAGTCACTGTCAAAGGTGTTTTACCTCAGTCAGTCTGAACATGAATAATTCTGGTCTCTCTGTTCATAACCACCTTTAGATCTTTAAATAATGACTGCTGGCTATTTGAGCAGTGACAGTGGGTTACCAGATCTCTCATCCCCTGAATGGACCACTGTCTGCACACCTGTTTCTACGGTTTCATCAACCCCCTGAAAATCAGCCCCCTCCCCTCCCTTCTGTCAGGTATATGACACTCTGTTATGCTGCTTCAACTGGGTTATCTTTGATATTTCAATGAAAAGAAAACGTTACACAAAACCTGGATTTATTTAAGCGTTTCGCCCAAAAGCTTTGATTGTACTAAACCAGTGTAGTCAGTGTAATTAACCAACAGCGCGATCTAGTCAATAGACCTCAACGGTGTGCAAAGGGTATAGAAAATAGGATAGTTAGTCGCAAACACTGAAAAGGTATGAGCCACTTAGAGATTTTTTCCCAATAGAATATGGAATGAATAAGTGTTCTAACGGATCTTGTGTAATGTAAGGTGACTATACTTTCCATTACACCGTGGACCTGTCTTTGTTTATATTTAAGTAATTTAAAGTAACTTTCGGTGCAGCTAATAAAAATATATATATATTCTGTTAACTTTCAGGAAATTTCTAACTGTTCCGACAATTAAACATTGGCAGGACAGAACAACTATGCCAGGGGTCAATAAGAGTTGAAAGAACATCCATATACAATAGATGAAAATAAAATAGATAGATAGAAGTACTTAATTGATCCCAAAAGCTGGGAAATTTGTTAAAATAATGGCAGTGCAAAGATATAGAAAAAATTAAATCAAGTAAATAAAGTGCAAGAAATTGAAGAAAGAAATGTATCCAGGGTAAAAAAAAAGGAAAATCAGTCACAAATACAATCAAACAATTTAAAGATTAGAAGAGTCTTCAAGGCTTTGAGATTCGTCGAGGTCTGGATGGTTTGAACATACCGTTGGAGTTCATGGAAGAATACTTTAAACAGGGCTTTTCTGTTGCCAAACTTACTTTGTGAATGGGGAATTTTGTGATTATAATAATTAGATTGATGGTGTAATATTGTTTTAACATCGGCAGGAAAATAGGGAGTCGCCTTGCGTATTTATTACGTATTTGACACTCGTTTCGTTGCGCTGTCAAAGCCTCATGGGAGACGTAGTTCAATAAGTATACCACTACTAACACACGACTTGTTTTTCATTTGTGTTTGACGTTCACGCCACTGCTGTGCTAAAAGCCTCATGGGAGATGTAGTTCTCTAAGTATATCTATTGAGCACTAACACATGACTTGTTTTTCTTTTTTTTGTCGACGAAACCGCTTAATGCCACTCCAACCAGGATTCATTTATTTGGCTTAAAATACACCACTTTTCCTTTTGTGTCTTTCAAAGCGAGTGACTCATGAACAATATAGTGCCGATATAGAATGTAAAATCCTCAGTGCAGAAGCGGAGCCCG